>CAUYRH010082708.1:0-11658 GCA_963574655.1 Perodicticus potto | reverse complement strand
ATAATGTTCTTAGAGCAGACACAATGACACCTTTTTAATGTTGTCAATTCCATGCAATTCCAATGGAAAGAAACAACTATTTTAAAGTTATCTAAGGGCTGGGCACCTGTGGCTCAAACGGCTAAGGCGCCAGCCACATACCCCTCAGCTGCTGAGCTGCTGAGCTGGCGGGTTCAAATCCAGCCTGAGCCCGCCAAACAATGATGGCTGCAACCAAGAAAAAAAAAAAAAAAGCCGGGCATTGTGGTGGGTGCCTGTGGTCCCAGCCACTTGGGAGGCGGAGGCAAGAGACTCACTTGAGCCCAGGAATTGGAGGTTGCTGTGAGCTGTGATGCCACAGCATTCTATCCAGGGTGACAACTTGAGGCTCTGTCTCAAAAAAAAAAAAAAAGTAGTTACCTAGGGAAAAAAGTGTCCCCGATTAAAGCATTGACAATATTTCAAAAATCAGATAGAATAATAAATGCGTGAAATTATTAGTCACTTATAACAAAGATAATGCTAGCTCCCCACTTAATCTCACTATATCCCAGGATGAATTAAAGATTGAAATATAATCCAAAGAGTTCTACAAGAAAATGAGTGAATATTTTTATAACTTTGCAGTTAAGGAAAACTTTTTTCTGAGACAGTCTCACTGTGTTGCCCCAGGCTAGAGTGTGGTGGCCTCTGCCTAGCTCACAGCAACCTCAAACTCCTGGGTTCAAACAATCCTACTACCTCAGCCTCCCAAGTAGCTGGGACTATAAGTGCTCACCACATGCCCAGCTAATTTTCCTATTTTTCTTTTTTTTTTAGAGACAGAGTCTCATTTTGTCGCCCTTGGTAGAGTGCTGTAGCATCACAGCTCACAGCAACCTCCAGCTCTTGGGCTTAGGTGATTGTCTTGCCTCAGCTTCCTGATAAGCTGGGACCACAGGCACCCACCACAACACCCAGCTATTTTTTTTGTTGTAGTTGGGCTGGGGTTGGGTTCGAACCACCACCCTCAGTATATGGGGCCAGCGCCCTACTCACTGAGCCACAGGGGCTGCCCAGGATCCATAATCTTATATGAGAAATATCACTATGGTGGATGCAACGTGGTGAAGAGAGATAACACTCATTTCTCTGCTTTTTCAACTGTGATGATTTGTGATTTTCATTAATAAAATGTGATAAAAATGATATTGAGTAACTTCTAAGCCTAGACTTTAAGAGGCCTTACTGTTTATAGTTTATGCTTTTGCACTTTTAGAATACAGACATTATACAAACAAGCTACAGCTAGTCTGCTGAAGAAGCATTTGTGGATAGCAGATGATAGCCAGATAAAGAGCAGACATGAGGCCATCCTTGATGATCCAGCCTCACTCCAGTCACATGAATGAGACCAGATGCAAGCAGTAAAACTGCCCAGCTGAGCCGAACTCAAATTGCTCGCCCACAGATAGTGAGCTCATACAAAAATGTCTGTACAAGACATTGGGATAGTTTATAACTGCAAAAAAATAACTCATATAAACAGCAAGGGAGTCTGAAATTCAGAAGTGTTTTAGATTTTTAGAAAGGAAGTTTGAACGAGAACCCTGTAATCAATTAAATTTCTTCAATTAAGTGTATGAACAGTCACACTTACAAAGCTAAACAAATCATCGTGATTTATTTATGTAATGCTGAGCTGATAAATCAAATGGTTCTTAAACTTCATTTCATGAAAAAATAGAATTTGAAATTTTTGACGATTACTTAGATCTATAGATTTATCTGAAATATTTTGTTATCCATCATAACAATTACATACAAATCTCTCTTTACAGCATTCACTGATTCATGCAGCACTATTGTGTATTCGTCTATTATAATGACAGCTGAATGTCTACTACAATTTCTTTGGGGCATTCAATAGAAACGTAAGAAATTTTATTTGCTATACTGTAGATCTCTAAAACTTATCTTGCATAAATGAAACTTTCTGTATTTTGATTATTACTTTTCCGTTTTCTCCTCCCCCTTGCCTGGAAAACATCATTCTATCTTCTGCTTCAGTGAGTTAATATCCTTCATATAAGTGGGTAATATCTTTTGGGCTCACCGGTATTGTTGCAAATGGCAGGATTTCCCTCTTTTTATTCAAGACTGTACAATATTCTATTGTGTTTATACACACACACCACATTTATTTACCATTCATCTATTGATGGACATATAGCTATTTCCATATATCGGCTACTGCTAACAATGCCTCAATGAGTGTGGAAGTTGCAGATCTATTATACAGCATGGTACCTATATCTAATAGTACAGTACCGTATACTTAAAATTTGCTAAGAGAAGAGATCTTATGTTAAGTATTCTTACCAAACACAAACAGATAATAATGATAATTATAATGAAGGTGGCAAGAGAAAACTTTGGGAGGTAATTGATCTATGGCCTGGAGGAAGGTAACGGTTCTCTGTGTGTTTAATTATTCTCAAATTCATCAAGTTGTATACATTAAAAATGTACAGCTGTTTACATGCAATCATACCTCAAAAAAGTGTTTTTAAGAACTTTTATTTACCATATTTAAATTTATTTTTCTATATGGTATGTATTTATTATACTCTTCCCCTATAAGGGAGTATAATATTCCCTTCCTGTTACATAGGTATTATAAGCATTCTATATATTTATCACATTCTTGAAAAAATTACTCTAATTGAGAGGATACAGAGTCTTGTAAAATATTAATGTCCTATCACTTAGAGAAATTTTTTCTAGAACAAGATAAACTTGATAAATTTGAGACATCTTGGTTTTTTGGGGATGGGGGAATGTGGTCTTGAGCTTCTAATTTATCCATCTAATTTTTCCAAAAAGGAACTTAACTTAGATGTTTATGCAAAACTTTTAACAGAATTGCAATGAATGGTAAAAAGCTCTTCTTTACATACTGTAAAATTCATGAGCTTGTTCTAGTGTATTGGTATGGAAGATTGTAGCAGTGTATATAGGAGATACAGAAACATGTGCTGATAAACTTTATTAATTTGTTGATTGACCACTGCAGTTACAGGAGAAATTATTTTGCTACATAAGTTGAAAGGAAATAACCTAGTAATAAACAATGGATGACCATCTCTCTTTCCCTTTTCTTTGCCTTGAAAAAGAAAGATTCTCTCATTTCCCTAGCCTATTCTCATGCCTTTCATTGTTGATTCTGTCCTAACCTTTGAAACCTATGCCTCTCCTCGCCCATTTCATTTCTGAATTCTCAATTTTTAGAGATTCTTCTTTCAGCTCAGACTCAAATTACTAGTACTTCCTCCACAGTCATAAGGAAAAAATAGATAAATAAAACTACTAAACAGGTATATAGATATTTTTAAAAATCCTGTGCATCCTCATAGCTACCATATTATTGTTACTCTTTTTCCTACCAATGAGCTTTTTAAAAAATTTACCACTACTAGCACTCATTGTTACCTTATTTACATCCCCAGGAATGTCTGTAAATTTTTCACACAGAATCAGATGAGGGGCACCAGTCACCTCTTAACTGTTAACCTGCTATTCTCTTTAGAATGCACAATCTGTTTGATCATTATTATGTTTCACTGTATTTTATCACTTAGTTTTCAGTGAAACATTCTCCATTCTTGACCTGATTCCTTGAAGTTTCTCTCTGTGTATACACAATGAAATACTATATGCATATAATATTCCTGTGTATATGGAGTATACACTATTTTCAGTTTCTTTTCTCACATGTAGCCATAATTCTCTTCTTTTGACATCCATAATATTTTTTCTGAGTTATCTAATGCACTTCCATAATTTTAATTACTGTCTATAAAGGAAAATTTCCAAACCTATGTCTTTAGTCTCCTATAATACACTTAAACCAGAACAAATTATTCAATGACAGACTTCACATTTGTATGGTATACAAAAAAGTCAGCCTAAATGCTAAAACATGTATAATTTTCACACATAGCCATCAAACATTAGATATTATAGATATTTTTTCCAGCATTACAGAGCACATTGTGGATCTTAGCAGGGAGATCTCATTTAACCATGGCCTACCAATCGTGCTGTGTTGGGCCTGGTTTTTGCCAATTCAGACAGCGTGCCCAGAATGAAATTAGTGGCAGTGTTCGAATGCCACCACCATGTGGCTAAAGAGACCAGGACAGGCTCCCAGTATAAAGGCAGGTGAAACGCAGAGGCTGACGTGATGCTAGGCATTGAGGAAGATTTTGTGGTTTATTTCTGTTTTTGTCTTTTTGAATTTTAGGCTTACTACAGTTAAAGGATCATTAAACCAAACCATAATTATTTTTAAACGCGAGGATCTTTCCCTTAATAGTTTTCCTTAACGTAGTTTTCTGGTCATGCTAATTGAGGAAAAAATAATTTAAAGAATAATAGGATTTAAAATTAGGTAGTTAAGTTCTTGATGACCTAACTCATTAATTAATTTATTTATTCATTTAGGCCAGTGGTTCTAAAGATGCAAACAAAACTAACAATTTAAAAACTTAGTGGTAAAATTTTGGTAAGCCACCTCAAAACATGGATGAATTTAAATGAATATCACTTCTTTCATCCAGTGAAGGAAGCCAGTCTGAAAAAGCTACATAATACATGATTCAACTTATATGACATTCTCTAAAAGGCAAAACTATAGGGATGATAAACAGGCCAATGTTTACCATGAGTTGGGAGGACTGGATACATGAAACAGAGAGGATATTTTCTGGTGTGAAGATACTTTATATGATGATGTAAAAGTGGATATGTTACACTAAGCATTGAACTTTACAACACAAAAAGTGAACCTTAATAAAGTCAAATAAAAAAAATCACTTAAAAGTTTGGGGTATCCTAGGATGGAATGCAAGCTGGGACATTTCAAAGCAAGGAAAGTCAGAAAATTTGCAAGATCAAAAGGGTCCTCAGGGCTGCACCTGTGTCTCAAAGGAGTAGGGTGTCAACCCATATACCAGAGTTGGTGGGTTTAAACATGGCCCCAGCCAAAAACTGCAAAAAAAAGGGTCCTCAGGAGACATGCCAAGTAAATGGAAACCAGAATGGCAACCTAGAATAGAAAAAGAACGTATTATAATATTGTAAAGGCTAAGAAAATCTGAATAAAGCATGGACTTTAATTAGCTATGATGTATCAATATTGGTGCATTAATTACGATGAATGTACCATAACATAAGACGTTAACAATAACATCAACTGGTGTGGGCTATGAATAGGAACTCTACGTACTGTCTTCTCTACTTTTCTGTAAATCTAAAACTATTCTAAAATAACACATTTGTTTAAACAACTGGATGGTGTGTTTAAGCACAATGGGTTCTAGTTATCTAAAGATGGTGAACAAATACATCCTTTTTATGATGCCTCAGCTAAAGATGATGAACAATTATAAACTCGAGCATTCTGGAGTCCAGTGACATACTGACTAGATCCTCACTGGACTTAATGAAGACTCCTTCATGAGCCATGGATAATAGAATGTGTTTTATCCAATTAAATACAGATTTATATACTAATCCTCCCCTTTGCAGGATAAAGGTTTCATTCCTTTAATTAACCTAAACACAATAAACATCCTGTTTCTAAAACATAAAATCTTCTACCTTTCCAAGGGCCATTCAGGGAAGTCCTTCATTAGACCACTTTGTCTTGCCTGAGCAAGCAGAGAAACTCAGTGTTCATTATAGTGATGGAAAGTCTTTGGCATTTTTTTTTTTTAAGACGATATCCTACTGAGTGAACCTGTTAGCTTTCCTTCAGCTAGATTGTTTGTTAACCTTGTTACTATTGATATTATTCTTTGTTGGGGAAGGGAGACTTTGTGTTTTATTTTATTACTATGTTATTTATTCCACATCCTTTGCTTTTCCACGTAAATTGTAGAATCAAATTGTTAACACCTACAAAAAAGACTTGCTGAGTCTTACTAATTGTGATTTCCTCAAATATGCATTCAAAGTGTCCAAGGGAAGGAGTAAAAGCAACAATGAATCTTATATTCGATTAACATAGAATATGTCGCCATTTATTTATATCTATTTTACTTATTTCATCACTTTATGTAGTTTTCCACCTATACCTCCGTATGTGTTTTATTAGATTGGTACCCAAACATTTTTATTTTTTATTTTATTTTTAATTCTAATTTTTCATTGCTGGTGAAAGATTTGACATTTAATATTGTTCCTTGTATTGTGTGACCTTTATATACACATTTATTAGTTTCAGGAGGAGTTTTGGGGGGCTTTTGTTTGTTTCCTTCTTTAGTATTTTCTACGTGCTCAATCATGTCACTGTGGATAAAGATAGTTTTGTGGTATTTTTCCCCCTTTACAATCTGTGTACTTTTTAGTAAGTTTTCTTAACTTACTGAATTAGATTGAACTTCTAGTAGGTCGCTAAATAGGAGTGGTAACAAGATACCCTTTTCTTCTCCCTAGCTTAAGAAGAAAATGTCCAATTTAACAATGTTAAGTATAACAGGTATAATAAGTAACTTAAAGGTTTTTCAGTACGTATCTGTTATAAAGTTAAGGAAATGTTCCTGTATTACTAAATGTTCCTGTATTTTCAAAGAGTTTTTATCCCGAATAGATATTAGATTTTGTCAAATGCTTTTTCTGCATCTACTGATATGATTATATATTTTTTCTTTTTTAGCCTGTTGATGTGATGAACTACATTAAATGGTTATAGGACATTAACTAAACTTTGTATTTCTGGAATGACCTCATTGGTAATGATATATTATTCATTTTTACATACTAGATTCAATGTTCTAATAGTTGATTACAAATTTTAGTGTCTGTTTTCATAATAAATATTGGTACAGGGTTTCATTTATTTTTCTAGCACTGCCTTTATTTAGTTTTGGTGTTAGAGTAATGTTGATATCATAAAATGAGTTGGGAAATATTCCCTCTACTGCTATTTATGGTAAGAAAATATGAAGAATTATTATTAATTTTGTCAATTGTTAGATAGAATTTGCCTATAAAACCATCTGGGCCTGGTGTTTTCTGTGATATGCTAATCTGTCTCTACTTTCTATTTTTTGTTTGTTTGGGTTAGCCTTGATAGAAGCTATTATAATCTGCCCAAAAACATTTGAACCAGAGACCATGCAAGGCTGGGCAGTGGAATACATTATTTAGATAAGCAATGATACTATCTGTTTTATAAGGTCATGCAGAATACGTCAGCTGTCAGAAGAAACTAGATATACAAGTCATCAGTATAAACTTGTATTTTTTAGGAATCTCTAACAATGTGTTTTTCTTCATTATTTCTCAAATATTTATGTTCCCAAGACGTCTAGATTAGTGAAATCAGAGCTAGAAAAGGATTGGTATAAGTTAGTAGTAGTCTCTCACAGCAACACATTAAGGGGGCAGAAAACATGCTGAAAACATAGTTATCCAATTTTCTTCTTTATGATGTGTGTTGGAAGAGCTGTCATGACATGCATTGGTAGAGCTGAAAAGGAGAGGCATGACACCTATAGTGTTGCCTGGATTGGGAGCATAACCCAGGACAATACACTAACTATGGAAACGGAGGGTGATGAAGTCCTGTATTGAACAATCGCTTTCTTTATCACACTCACTAGGAGGCTAGAAGAATATATAAAACAATAATTTGATTAAGATTTAAATTATAGCTTCTCATACTTTTAAAAATGGCAGAGTGTCAGAAGTAGTTTTTTCTGGCATATCCAAGTTATACCCAAATCATCAAGTGGCCCAGAGCCTCTCATGTAGGCTCTTAAGGCCACCCAGCATGGCCACCACCATATTAAGTCAGAGACGAAAAGAAAACTTTCCCTCTAGGCCCATGGTCTCTTCTCTCTTCTCCAATCTACACCTGTCTTTTGATTGCTCTGGCTCCTCCTGCAGATATATGCTCTTCTCCTCAGTGTGCTCTGGTATAGATTGTCAACAGTTTTCATCCATTTCCAAAGATGTGGTGTTATGCATGGAGCAGTGGGGACCAAGTGGAGACCAAGGGGGTGCCTCTTCCTCTCATGTCTTCCAGAGGTCATTATGTTAACATTTGCTCTTCCTTCCCCTCCAATTTACATTGCATTTCTGAAAGCTGTCTTTTCATCCAAGATTTGTCTTACACTTGATCCCAGAAAGAAGGGTTAATCTTGGAAACATGGTCACCAACGGTTGTAGAAATCTCAATCTCAGGCTCAGGGAATAAGAACAAGAGTTTAACAAGAGGCTGTTCTTTCCATTGGCAACACTCCCCAGAGGAGGAAGAGTCTTCAACCTCTTGATTAATGACACATTTAGAAAGGAATCCAGATACCAAATAAGAATGAACAGGACAAGTAAGGTGGAATCGAAATTTGTGTGCTTGCCTAAAGCTTGGGCAGATGAGTGCAAAGGTCCAGCTGCAAGGTCTCCTGCAGGTGTTGGTCCTGTGAGTTTTTAGTAGGAAATTGAAGACTGAGGAAAAGGTGGGTAATGTATGTAGAGAACTTGGCAATTTTGAGCTGATTCTTATGTGAGGTTCACAAGGTAAGGATGGGGAATTCCATCAGGATTAAGGCCCCGTCAGAAGACATTCACTTTCAGAGTCCCCTCACTTGGGCTGGTCCACTGCAGAGGGAATAAAAAGACCACATGGAATCAGAGAATTGCCCCATAGAATGGGTCAAAGCACACCTTCTCTGCCCCATTCTCTCTCTCTGAATTACCCTAGACAGGCTCTGGGAAAAGAGGCTATTCTTATTTCATCTGGTTTCCATCATTAACCTCAATCATCTAAGGGCCAGAGTCCTGTGGGCATTGGAAAGTTACTTTTCCTTCTATAATTAGCCCTGAGGTGGAGATTTCATGGAGGCAGTTGTGCCTCTAAATCTTCAGCTCAGGGGAGAGACAGGCCCAGGCATAGCTGGCCTGGGCAAGGATGATTTCACTGAATTAGATATTGGAGGAGGAAGAGGACGCACACAGTGCAGTGATGGTGAGCAGACAGCTATGACTTCAATATACTTACTTGGGTCATGCTTTAGTCAGATCTGAGCTGACTCATTTCTTAGTGTCTCTGCCACCAATAGTCTAAGTGATGTCTTGCTGTGAACAGTTGGTGAATAATTGTTTTTGTTTTGTTGTAGCGTCTAAGTCTATGGGACACACGTAGGGGATGCCCAGAAATCCTGCACCCTACTTGGATGCAGATGTACCCACCAATGCAATTTCCTCAATTGGAGAAGATGGTTAAATGCCCCTTGAATTTGAAGGTCCCCATGACCTTGAGCCCAAAGTGTGTGAGAATGCTGATTCCTGCTGAACCCCAAATTTCTGGGTCACCTCCAAATTACTCTGGAAGGAAAGAATGGGATGGTGGTGCAGATATATTAGGAGATGCTTTTTCTATATTACAGTGAAAGATTTTAAAAATTGTGGTTAATGGGATACATTTTAAAATAACTGCTAAGAAGCCACATGGTTTCAATAAATGCTCTAGCATGTACTTAAAATATATAACACATTTATGCCAAAGAAAATCTATTAATGACTGCATGCATACATTTTATATTTTAAGAACCCATCAAAAAATCCTTCTTATTTCAGTAACAATGTGATTTATATTAAAAACATATGTAATTTTAAATCTTACCACTCAACAGCTTACATTCATCAGCCCTTGAATAAAGTCCCTAAAAATTGTTCCCATGTTGGCATTTGGTACAAGAATGGAAAATTATATTAATTTGTAACAAGCTGGAGTAGCAGCTCTTTCTTACCTAGGGAAGGGTAAAATAATATCACCACACACCATAAAATATTGTTATCTCAAAGGAAGAAAATATTATGTTCAAGTTACTTCCTTTCTCATTATTTTTACTCTTGTTGATCAGATAAAAATTTGAAAGACCTCATCAATTAGCTGGAGATTTCTGAATACTAGTTAGCTTCTAGGCCTACAGATAAGGGCTTGATGAATTATCAAAAGACATGCAAAAGTCCTTGGTATGTGTCTAGAGCTCCAGGGACAAGTTTATGGATCATATGTATTATGAAATATTTTTCCGCAATGTAAATGTATGTTTATACTGAACATCATTACATAATGTTGAAAAATATATAATCTTAAAAGCATTCAAAGTCAAGTGCTTAGTTTTTCTATTATATACACACACACACATATCTGTCAGGTATCCTTCACATTAAAATTGTGCTGTGCGACAAATGCTTGAATCCTGCTATTGTAAATTATTCATTTACAAGGGAACATGGCTGTATTGTATCAAAATATTTCGTGGGACTAGAGTGGACATGTAGATTCAGAACCAAGCTGACTGGCCAGCTTTGTGCACTGTGGTTCCCTCTCTCCTATCCTAGCAGCAAAGTGGCAGAACAGCTCTCAGGGTTGGCCTCTGGGATAAGCAAGATATCCTCAAGATGCTGAGCTGATCCAACCACTTAGCTATGTTGTGCTTCATTCTTAAGACCAGCTACTGTTTCCTAGAAAGAAGGCTCACATATCAGACTATCTGTTGCAAATCTTGACATCTGATTCATTTCACATTGTCATCTGAGAGTAAATGGCTATTATATGCAAGAGAATTTATCCCCATTTTTTTTAATTGCAAAGTTACTGCAACATCAGCATTAAAAATCTGGGGTTTCATATGGAGGCTATAACCCAAGTATATCACAAGAATATAGGGAAAGGGGCAAGGGTGGGGAGGTTGGGGTGGAGGGAGGGTAATTGGTGGGGCCACACCTATGGTGCATCTTAGAAGGGTAGAGGCGAAACGTACTAAATGCAGAATACAAATGTCTTCATACAATAACAAAGAAAATGCCCTGAAGGCTATGTTAAACAGTTTTATTAAAACATTTCAGATTGTATATGAAACCAGCACATTGTACCCCTTGATTGCACTAATGTACGCAGCTATGATTTAATAATAAAAAAATTAATAAAAAATTAATTAATAAATAAAAATATGGGGTTTTGAAATGTTAATAGGAATGATCTTTTAAGTAGGTGATGTTCTTTTACTGGGGCCTTAAAATGTAGATATGTGATCATAAGTATATTGCCAATTTACGAAACATTTGTATAGATCACATCAAATATCAGATACGAAAAGTTTAATGTATAATGCTGAAATTCTCTAGATGGCCACTAGATGGTACTAGCTAGCTTATTAAATATATAGTGTATACCCCTCCCTTGTTTTGCTGCTCTCTGCCTCAAGCTCTTTCCAAATGGTTTCCTAATGATTACAGGTCTAATTATACTAATATTTAATGACTTCTATAGACACTGATCAAATAATATTGTACTAACTGAGTGATGCTGGACAAGTCACTTATCCTCCCTGTGCCTCAGTTTTCCCATCTGTGAAGTGACCAGAGATACTGGGCTGTAGTGCACAGCCCGCCATGTTGCCTCTAGATCTGGGCTGAATATGCCAAGGTGAGCATATGACCTAAAGGACATGACTCATAATTCTTCTCTGGAGATTTTCTTTCTTTTTTTTTTTTTTGAGACAGAGCCTCAAGCTGTCACCCTGGATAGAGTGCTGTGGCATCACAGCTCACAGAAACCTCCAATTCCTGGGCTCAAGCGAGTCTCTTGCCTCCGCCTCCCAAGTAGCTGGGACTACAGGCGCC
>CAUYRH010082706.1:0-12218 GCA_963574655.1 Perodicticus potto | reverse complement strand
TGTGTGTAGAAGAGGTTGAAGTGTTTCCCGTAGAGTTGGTTTTATTGTGGCAAATTTCCTCAATGTTTGCATATCAGTAAAATATTTGATTTTGCCATCAATTTTGAAGGTTAGCTTAGCAGGATATAGAATTCTGGGCTGGAAAGTGTTCTGTTTAATTACATAAAAGATAGATGATCATTGTCTTCTGGCTTAAAAAGTTTCATTAGAGAAGTCTGCAGTCACCCTGATGGATTTTCCCAAGTAGGTCAATTGGTGCTTACTCGTTGTGGTTTGCAGAATCTTTTCTTTTGTCTTGACTTTGGACAGGTTCATCACAATGTATCTTGGAGTTTAGGTGACCTGGGATCCAATATCCCTCTGAAAGAAGTGTGTCATCATTTTTGGTGATATTTGGGAAATTTTCATTTATAATATTCTGTAGTGTGGCTTCTGGGCCATCTTCTTCCTCTTCTGGGATACCTATAACTCGTATGTTTGAATGCTTCATAATGTCCATATTCTGTCAGTGAATATTCTGCTTTCTGTCAGTGAGTATTCTGCTTTCTCTCTATTTTTTCTGCCTCTTTAACTATCTGAATTATCTCAAGAGCTTTGTCCTCCAACTGAGAGATTCATTCCTCTGCATGGTCTAATCTGTTGTTGATACTTTCTATTGCATCTTTAAGTTCCCTAATTGACTGCTTCAGTTCCTTCAGCTCTGCCATATCCTTTCTATATTCTTCATATTGTTCATCTCTTATTTGATTCTGTTTCTGGATTTCCTTTTCATTATTTTCCACTTTCTTAGCAATTTCCTTCGTTGTTTTTTGGTTATTTTCCACTTTATCAGCAGTTTCCTTCATTTTTCCCATAAGTTCCTTCATTGTTTTCATCGTCTATATTCTAAATTCCCTGTCATTTACAACATTTCCTTATAGGTGGAATCCTCTGTAGTAGCTACCTCACGGTCCCTTGTGGGGTTGCTGTGGACTGGTTTTTCATGTTGCAAGGATTTTCTGCTGATTCTTCCTCATGAGTGTTTTCTTTTATCTCTTTCCTTGCCCTAATTTTCCTTTCACTTCCTCTTGCCCTTTAAGTTACTGTGCCTCTGGACTAGGGTTTCAATGAGTCCTTTTGGTACAGGACCAGAAGGATGAGAAGGTTGAAGAGCAAGAAGGGAAAAAAGAAAAAAGAGAAAGGAGTGGGGTAAGTAAAAGGGAATATTGACAAAAAGAATAGAGGCACAGAAAGAGGGAGACAGGAGCAATATAGGAGTACAGTAGGGTACTTTTACCCAACCTCTGGGGGTGTTGGGTTGGGTGGTTCCTTTGAGATCAGAAGCTCTTTGCTAGCCTGTTCAGACACAGTACTCCACCTCCACCAAGTAGAAAAGAAAGACAAAAATGCTATAAATCAAACCAAAACAAGTGAACAGAAAACTTTACAGGATAAAATTGGGGGAAAAAACACTAGCAAAAATAATAGGGGTAGAAACAAAATGAAGTTCTAATTGTTAAAGAGGGAAACAATGAAAAATTATATTTAAACTAGAAAAATTAAGAAAGAAAAGAAAAAAGAAATATCTAGAGGGAAAATTTTGAAATTTAATTAAAAAAGCAGTATACATTTCTTGCTGAATATTATCTGGGCAACAAGTGATCTTCTCAGGTATGAGATGTTAATCACAATACTGATACGGCTTTACAAGATAGAGACTGGGGGCCTCTGCTGATTTCTCAAATCCCACAGGCTGGAGAGCCTAAATCTCTCCTCAGACCACCTACAAGACACTTTAAACTGCTAACCTTGGCTAAGCAGAAGCCTTCCCAGAAAAGCACTTGTCACTGAGAATACTCCTGAAGTGGCTGTCCACTTACCCAGTATGCCAAAACCAGTCTCACTCTATGCCTCTGAAAGCCAAGGCTGTAAAGTGTCTAAGTCCCCACCTTTAGGCTGCTCAGTCACTAGATTACTTGCCCAAGGTCTCCCACCCAATCCTTGCTCTGTAACCCTGAGGCAGAGCTTGCCAGGGCAGTTCTACCACAATGGCTTCATGCGGCCCACAGCCAAACACTATTAACTCCATCCAACATAGCAGGTGGCTCAGTCTGGGGCCCTAGACAATGCTTAAAGTCCTCCACACTCTTGCCTATGTTCTCTCAAGGTAGTTCAACTGAGTGCCAAGTCAAAAGAAAGCAAAACTGCTCACGGGTAAGGCCTTTCTGGTTTACAATATCACTGCCACTGTACTTACAGCTGCCGGCGAGATTAGACCAAATGAACACACACAACCACTTGCCAGTTCTCCACTGCTTTTGTCCTCCTCATGTGGTGCAGAAGTCTCTCTCTGACTCCCTGTGTCTCCAAAGGGATGTTTCTGGGCAGATCCCACCAGCCAGAGATGCCTGAAGTCTTCTCTCCCCAGTCTTACCGTGCTCAGTTGCAAGGAAGCTGTTACTCAGCCACAATCTTGCCAGAAATCCCAAAAGAACCAATTGTTAAACATTTATAAGCACACCAATGCTATCATCTCTGTACAGATGAGGTGACACTTGTGCCCAGGGAAAATCCTCTGGAGGTCTCTGGTGCCAGCCATTAGCAGCAAAGCCTCCAGAAGCTAGAGGATGGTCACACAGCATTGGCAAAAGGAATGTAGGGGTTTGGGGTGGAGTACCAGTAGTGCCTACCACACTAGCACAAATCTACTATACGTAAATATGGACTCACCCTGAGTTCTTTCTTCCTTGAGGGAATAGACAGCCAAACAGCCAAAGCTTGAAAGTGAACCTGAGAAGTACCTCCATTACTCAGTCTCCAGGATACACTTGGAGGTTAGAAGAATTATATCAACTCTGCCTGCCACCCCATCTGTTCCCCAGATGCATTTATTCATGGGTGGCCCTGAAGACTAATAAGGTCTTTGTTCTGAAAGTGGGTATATTCCTCTCTTCTTGGCCCCATTTATAACTCAATGTCTGACCAGGAGTCTTCACAATGATAGCACCTTGTCCATTAATGAAGAGGACAAGTAGAAATCAAGGTATTTTTCTTCCGTGGAGAAGAGAACAAAGAACAATATCTAACCATTGTAGCCATTGACTATCTGGCTGGTAACTAGTTCCATTTCCATGGAAACAGAAAGCAGAACAGGAAAAAGAAAGGCTTTTTAGAATAATAGAGGATTTCGTGTTGTAAGTTACTTTTAAAAAAGTAAATCCAGCAAAGTGTTCACTCAGTCCTGACCACAACACTGCTCTTCAGAGGGTACCTGCCCACCCACCAGGCCTCCCCATCAGCCAAGGTGGCCTGAGCTGCAGGAGACCACACAATGGCAGCCCTAAAGAGAAGACATCAGGAAGAATACAAAAAACAATTACTTCCAAGAAGAACAAAGCCTTATGCAAAGAGTGCTTTTTATATATCTTTCAACTTAAAAAAATTTTATTTGTTCCTTAGAGCAAAATGAAGAATCATTTTGAAATTATGGTAAAGCTTCATGAGTGAGGTGCTACAATTGCACCAGCCCTTTGCTGCTCCTTTTGCTGGGTATTTTAGGGAAGAGATGGTCAGCGTGACTGGTCCTTGAGGCAGTAGGTCCTGTTTTATATCTTGGCCTCACTCCAGAAATCAACAGCATCTGTGGGCACTCTGCCTCTTTGCATCTAGCCTGGGCACAGACAGCTCAGCCTCCCAAGCAATCCAGAGGGAAGCCAAGAAGCAGCATCTCTAATCACATGACTAATTCATTTCATGCAAGTTTCATTGAAATAAACCATTTTAAGAGAAGTGAAGAACCCTACAGCCCACACACAAGTACCATGGAGAGAAAAAGTAGAATTGAGGGGGAAAAAACACACCAAGAGGAGCAATGAATGCTGAACTCCCTTTTCAGAAAGGCGAGTTTGCCTTGGTAACCATAACTCATAGTTGCCATAGTGATGAGTACAGTTGCTAAGGGAACCTGATTTTATAGACAGAGCCTAAAAAAAAAGTTAGTTCTACAAAGCTCTTAAGTTTGAGCCCTTAAGTTTTACTGAGTAGCGGGCTTCTTGGAGAAGAAGCCTCTGAGATGAAGAATCAGGCGTAAGTGATTTGCAAAGGAGGTACTCTCACAGAAAGTGGTAAGGGAGCACAGGAAGAAGCTAAGCCAAGGTGTGAGTTTAAGTGATGTTCTAGCCTCAGCTGATCCTGCAGGGAGCTCTGAGACAAAAATTACTCTGCAGAGTTTGGTAGGTCAGGTCTGGAGGCAAGTGTGCTGGGATTTTATAATTCTGCACCTGTTTGCTAAGGGCCATCCCAAGGATGTAAATCTTCAGACGCTTCAGGCCCCAGTAGCCCCAGGGGCAGGTGCAGGAATTAACAGCAAAGACCACAGAAGGTGGAGAGGGATCTACTCCACCAACAAAGGAGGTCCAAGGGACTTCAGGAAGGGCACCAGCAGTGTCTACAAGAGGAAGTAGGATTTTTTGAACACAGCCAAACTGCTCTGCTAAAGAACAGGAAAAGAGTCCTTTGACCACCCACCTTCTCAAAGAAATCAACTTCCTTAAGGTCTTTCTCAGATTCTCAGATAACAGGATCAGGACCAGCATAACGAGACACTTGCCTCCAGCACACAATTTAAGGCTGTGTCAAAAAAACCTCAACAATTAAATAATACCTTAATGCAGTATTTTAAATAATAAAATCAGTACAAAAAATCCATGATGAAAATAACATCAATACTTTAAATAGAGGACCTCACTCACCTCACCCTAACTAATGCTGACTCTGCCTGGTTCTTTAGTGACAAAAACAGGAGGGTGTCTGTAAAAAATAAATAAATAACAACAGCAAAAAAAAAAAAAAAAAAAACCAAACAGAGGCTGACCAGTGGGCTGTAGTTTGCCAGTTTGATTTTTTTTTTAATAGTATTTTAAAGTATTAGGTATTTTGCTTGCTGAGGTTTGAGGTGCTCCCTTCAATTTTGCACCAGAAGCAAGCGCCTCACTTGTCTCACCCTAGTCCCAGTTCTGTTCAGAGGAGTAACAACTTTCTAAGTAATGGGCAGCATGTGAAGATTCCTGATCTATGACAACTCCTCCCCTCAACACATATAAGTACACCCTTCACCCCCTCCCCTTTCTCAATCTTCAATCCTAAATCTCAATCACTAGGAATTAAGAAATTTTTGAAAACATTATTTTCCATTAAGAAAATAAATACATTTGTGTGTGTGTGCATCTTAAAATCTTCTGCCCCCAAAGAAGATTTATCTGCCGCACTGACCATGCCTTCTTAGAGAGACTTAGCCTTCAGTTAAAGTGATTAACTTATCCAGGTCTCCCCAGGAATTTTCTTGTTTTAGCACCAAAAACCACATATCATAGGTAATCTCTCAGTCCAAGTGAACAAGGATGGCATGTCACCCTACTTGTAATGGTGATTCTCTAGAAAAGGATCATGGTTGTCTTCAGATTCTGGACCCCAGGGGGAGGTCCCTGCTCCAGTCAATATTGTTTTATAACAAACCTCACTAACTCTATGATGTAAAACAAACACCATTTTAGTATGCCCTTGGGGATCTATGTGTCAGGATTTGAACAGAAGCTGTATGTAGCCTCAGCTGGGAAGACTAAAAGGCTGGGGTTGACTTGACTATTGGCTGGCACCTCAGCTGGGCTGTCATCCAGAACACCTCTCCATGGCTTCTTCATGTGTTCTCTCTGCATGGGCTAGTTTGAGTTTCCTAAGAGCATGACAGCTGGTTCTAAGAGCTAGTATCCCAAGTGACTATGATAGAAGTGTAATTTTATTACCTAGCCTCAGAAGTCAGTTAGCATCACTTTCTCTACACTATTGGTTCAGACACTTGAAAAGGTCCACCAAGGTTCAAAGGAAAGGGACAGAGGCTTCACTTCTTAATGGCAGAGTGGCACAGGTATATAAGAACATATGGAATGAAGATATTGTTTCAGACATCTTTGGAAAAAGTCTGCCACAGTCACATGAGCATCAGGGTGTCCCCAGAAGTGAGAAGGAATTCAAAGAGCCTCCTGTGCCACAGCATAGCCTCCAGCCTCCTTGAGGCTCCTGGGTGGTTGCCCTGTGCTGTTGTGAAGAAGCACAAGGATAGACAATCTAGGTCCCTCTGGAAAAGCAATCAGCAGTCCTGAAGGACCTTAGGCTAGTCTTGGGCACCTGAATGATGGATTAGGAGGTATAGACCCAAAACAAATTGTTGTTCCCAGGAGTGAGGATTCCTAGCCCTCAGGAACTCTAATCCCTCCCCCTTTCCCAAATCAATACTTCTGTTATGGTTGAAATGTGTGCATCACCTCCAAATTCATATACTGAAGCCCTAGTACCAAATGGGATGGTACTGAGTCCTCAAGTTTGGAGATACATCAAAAGTGAGAAACCTAAAATCTGCTTGGGAAACAAATGAAGCACTGCCAGCCATACCGATAACCTGAGCAAGCTGAAACTTGCACAGGTGAATTAAAAAGGACTCTGTCAACTGTGTTTCTTGGAAGTGAAATAATGGACTATAACACAGACTGTCTCAAAACTTTCCAAGTGACTCACATACTCAGAGGTGGGGCCTTTGGGAGGTGATTAGGGTTAGATGAGGTCATGGGAGAATGGAAATAGCACCCTTATAAGAAGAGGAAGAAATGTATCCCCCCCATCCTCTGCCCCTGTGAGGACATTGTGAGCAGTTAGCCATCTGTAAGCCAGGAAGAGGGCCCTCATCAGAATCCAACCATACTAGCACCCTCATCTCAGACTTCCAGCCTCCAGAACTGTGAAAAAATAAATGTCTATTAAGCCACCCATACTGTGGTATTTTGTTACTGAGGCCCAAGTGAACTATGAGAACTTCCTCCACAGAGCTTGTGCTCAAGGGAGTGAAAAAAAGGCATTTGTGAATCCCTCATGTAATGCCTACAGTGGTGTGTGCACCAGGAGGTGATACCCTCCCTCTGGTTTTCAGTTCAGTGCAGCTACCAAACCCAAGGAAAGACTCCAGAGCCTCCAGCTACTGGCCACAGAAAATGCTGGCCTGGTTATCTGAAGCCCTGGTGAAGAGCTCCCTCCTAAGGTGCTTTACTGCCTTGGAACAGACAGAGGCCAGGCACCCTGTCTGCTCAGTGTTCTGTGCTTTCACTGCCAGTGACCTAGTCTGCACCTAACTTCTAAAAAGGCGAGGCAGCTAACTTGCATACCATTGAATAAACATAATTTGCAAGAAGAAGAAAAAGCAATCCAAGGCCTTAGATACCAGATTGGAAAATATATTTTTAAAGTTCAGTGACAGCAAAAGCATCAAAATCCCATTGTGTGGGGGTTTTCAAGGCCAAATTAAGGTCCCCAAGGACAACTCATACCCTGTGTGACTTTGATTTTTCTGTTAAAGCTGTGAAAGAAGAAAGCTTTTTTCTTTTTTGCTCTACATTTGAAGTCTGAGTGGTGAGAAGAGAGAACAACCCACAATATGGTATAAAAATAGAAACTAAAAGAAAAGGATTTGAAACTGACAAACAGGCCTTATTAATGGTTTCCACAAAATAAGCTGATCAGAAAGAGGGTGCAATGTAGGGTACATGGCACACCTCCTGGGTAAAGGACTCAACTACAACTTGGACTTTAACCTAATAAATGCGCACAAGGTACCCTAATCATTTGTACCCATAGACTACTATGAAATTCAAAAACAAAAGTTTCAATATGGTTTGCTGGTACATCTGCCAGTCAATTTTTAACAAAAATTTGTATTTCATGTTCTTTCTATATTCAAAAGTAAATAAATGGTTCTGTGTGTATTTTATTGTTTTTGTTGTTATCAGACTGTTTGGGCCAGCTAACAATGAATTCCTTGTTCTTCTTATATTTGATTCAGATTTCATTAAAATGACTAAGTTTTCATAAAGGAATTAATGAACACCCACCCCTATGAAGGATTGAAATCCAGTTTAAAAGTTACACTAGTTGCTTTTGATTCCTGTAATGGGATTCCCAATGAATCAATAGCATAGTGCTTAGATTAGCAAAAAAAACTACACATTCTTCCCCTCCCAGAATTCATACCCCTGAAAGGTGTATTGCAGATCCCGGCATCCACAGTTGAAGTCTCTCTTTTCATCTGTTGAATCTTAGCTGACCATTTAATTTCCTTTAGCCAATAAGACATTAAGTATTGTGACACAAGGAGACTTCAAAAACATTTGCACATTGGAGCGTCTCTTGAAAACTTAACTGGATCTACGTGAATAATCCTAGGCCTGAGAGATATGTGACCCAATCACCCTTGCCACCACAGCAGCCATCACCACCAGCCAAGCTCTAGAAGCAGAGCCACTAACTGACGGGATGCCAACTGCAGGTGTATCAGAGAACTTAGCTGAGGCCAACAGAAAAACTTTCCAACTGAGTCCTGCCAAAATTACTGACCCACAGACTTGTGATCTAAATAAATGGTCTGTAAGTTAATACTATATTTCCAAGTGATGTGTTATGCAGCAATGGGTAACACATATAGCCTCTAATCGGGTGTTTATTTCTTTTAAAATATAGATGAATTTCTTAGTAAGAGGGGAACAAAGGTTGCCTGTTTCAAATAATATTAGTGTCCACTTAAATCTTATGATACATGGGATTACCATCATTTTTTATTTTTAAAGCATATCTTCTCTTGCCTCTTCCCATGACAAAAATGTCAGTTGTAGGGGTTAGCTTAAACGTAGGATGTGACTGGCAGTTAAAGAGCAGAAATCTGAAGCTGGGTACTGTCAGCTTGTTTTTAACCCAATACTACATACAGGGCACAGCAGCCAAACAGCCAAAGTTCCTGTCCTCGCAGCCACTGACCCTGAAGACATCAAGGCTCCTTTATATGTCCACATTCCATGGGGTACAACCTGAACTCCCTGATTTCCTGAGTCCCTTCCTCTAACAAGTCTGCATTAGGACAATAGAAAGACAACAGCCAGGGTAGCTTCATTGGGATGCAAACAATGCACATTCAGAAAGGTTCCTGTGCTAGAAAGAGTTAACACAGCAGGTCTGCCTGCTTAGCCTTGAGAAGGCCTGTTCACAAGGTTTGCCCTTGTAAACTGGTCCCTGGGAAATTGAATTTCAGGAGGGTTCTCACCCATCCCTAACTGATAAGATGGTTCACTGTGCCCTGATTGTTTATACAATGTGGTTTATGTTGAACACCTGCTTCCCTCCTGGGAGTCTGGAATTTGGGTACATGCCAAGCAAAGGGTGCCTGTGTGACCAACCCCCAATAAAAACCATGGGCACTGAATCTCTAACAAGCATCCATGGTTGGCAAAATTTCACGTGTTGTCATAATTCATTTGTGACTCCACTGGGAGAGGACTCTTGGAAAACTGCACCTGGTCTCCCCTGGACTTTGTCTCACAGGCCTTTTCTCTTTGCCAATTGTGTTTTGTATCCTTTGGTTGTAATAAATCATAGCCACAAGTACGATTATATACTGAGTCCTCCTAGTAAATCATCAAACTTAGGGGTGGTCGCTGGGGGCCCAGACACAGCACCACATTTGGAATTTAATGCTCTATAGTCACCATTAAATAGTCTTCATTTTATCTTTAAATTTGTCTTTCTTAAGCAAAGTCATAGGACAATGGAATACACTCCAGAGACTCCCTCACCCCTACCTCTCCTCATCTCCTCTCACTCCTCAGCCCCCATCATTCCTGCATTCTGCCACCAGTGGGAGTCTAGGCATCAGGTAGGCTTGAATGCATGCACCCTGTGGGTCTCTGGGAGGGGCATGATGGCTGCAACCCTTGCCAAGACTAACAACTCCACTATGTATTCAGTGGTTGACTTGGCAGGGACAAGCTTCTGGCCCACCCTCATCCAGGTACAGAGTGGGGCCAGGCACAGAGGTTGCAGTCCTTTCAGAGATCCCCTTTTTCATCTGCTCTGGGTGTGAAAGTGTGCGCATTGGAAGGGGAAATGCTCGGATGGCATATCACACTTCATGTCAGTCTGACAGCTAGTGGGAGCCCAGTGTCAGGGCAGAGCCCACAGGCGCCTATGGGGGTTCTGCATTTCACAGGATACATGCCTAACAAAGCACACCAGTACATAGCAAAAAAAAACATCATGACAGTTGGAGAGAAAGACTGTGGAAGAAAAGAAAGGCTTTATTTTCTGGTACCTTTAATAATAACTTTTTTCTTGCTTTTTGAACAAGAAGCCTCACATTTTCAGTTTGCTTTGGGCCTTGTAAATTCTGTAATCAGCCTAACAACAGCTAAATATGTTAAGCTCTCAGCATTGTCCTTGGATCATCTCATTTCATCCTCACAACTTTCTCCCATGCTTTTAGACTGATATCCTAGAGGTGTGTTTTTCAACATTTTCAACGATGATTTTGAGTGTTAAATATGTTTTACAACATGACCTATAAATATAAACTGAACAAAAGTTTCACTAAATCATATTGCTATTGCATATCATAAAATAAAAACCTAAAATTAATATCTAATATGACATTTGATTTTATGAAAAATTAAATATAATGGTAAAAACTCCTCCCAAAATCGTATGAAAAACAAAACTTGAAAGAAAGTGTATTTTATAAAGCTTGACAGTCCAGGTCATAAGGGGACAAAGATGCATGTGTAGATGGAACAGGGTTGAGTCTATTTCTAAACTAGTTTTTTCTTTTAAGCTGATCACAACAAAAACTAATTTCACAGCACTGAATTAATGGGTCACTTTCCATTATTTGAAAAACACTATTCTAGAGCAATGCTTCCCTATTTCTAACCCTAATATTATGCAAAATGTTGGTTAAGTGTTCCACAGAGAAGAGTTTCAAAGGGCAATAAACATAGAAAATGTTACATATATATTACCTTCCTAGAAATCCACAATGCATATTATCATAGTATTGCTTCAGAGAAAACCTGTAGTAGAAAGAGATTTTTCATTCAATCTTTATCAACAATTAGCATATAATCTTTATTATGTAGTTTTATTGAGTCAAAAAGAAAATAAAAAAACAGTATGGAAATATTTAAAGAGTGAAAACAGCAACACTCTATCTTGGATTTTATAGAATAAAGTCAAAATTACCCTCAGACATAAATTCACGGCTTTAACAGACTTTTTAATTTTAAAAACGGATTTTAAAGCTTTAATTAAAGACTAAATTCAAGAAGTTTATCAGAAGATAAGACAACAACCCTAAGGAAATCAGGACAAAAGTAATAGACAATCATAAATAATTTAATGAAAAGCAAAGAGAATAGAGTTATTTTTAAAAGGTTGACAGAACTTTGTCAAGTATAATTTTTAAAACAGAAAATACAAATAAATAGAAATATAATGGACAAAAGAGAAGAATAGATGTGTGGGTTTGACAATCTTGATGGCATAAAGAATTTTTTGGGAAATATGAAGGAGGAAAAAATCTAAACACACCAATATCAATAAAGAAAGGAAAGCATTTCAAAGGAAGTATCTTCAAAGGAAGGCTGGAGGAATAATCACTCCTACCAGTGAGTCCTTTCAAACTTTCAGAACTAATTTCTAATGCTCAAGGAAGGAAAACAAAACAAAACAGGAACCTCCTCAGTTTGTCTTATGTAACTAAAATAAATTTGACACCAAACCTAACAAGTACAGTTAAAATTTTATAGGTATAGACCATTAGCACTTATTTTTTTACGAAAGTTAAAGTACATGAATAAAATTTAAAATCAAATGTAACAGAATATTAAAATAATAAGCTAGCATATCCACATCTAATTGGAGTTTATTCCAGGTCTGCAAGATTTAATTTATGGTAGATATCTATAAATAGCCTATGTCACATCAATAAATTAAATAAGAAAGCTCATTACTACTAAGAATGCTTTAAAAGCATTTTAATTAAATTCAAATCCAACTTATGATTTAAAATACCAAAACTCTTTAAATTAAGAATAAAAAGTTATGGCTTGGCGCCTGTGGCTCAATGGGCTAAGGCGCCAGCCAAGTACACCTGAGCTGGCGGGTTCGAATACAGCCCGGGCCTGCCAAACAACAATGGTGGCTGCAACCAAAAAATGGCCGGGCGTTGTGGCGGGCGCCTGTAGTCCCAGCTACTCGGGAGGCTGAGGCAAGAGAATCGCCTAAGCCCAGGAGTTGGAGGTTGCTGTGAGCTGTGTGACACCACGGCACTCTACCAAGGGCGATAAAGTGAGACTCTGTCTCTACAAAAAAAAAAA
>CAUYRH010082705.1:0-19075 GCA_963574655.1 Perodicticus potto | reverse complement strand
TGGTAGGGTGAGACTGACAATCTTTTGTAACTTTCTATGTTTTGACCTTAAGTGAACACCTCCTCTTACTCTTTTAAAACACATTTTTCCCCAAACTTCTTTTGGAAATTGTCGAACCTATAGAAAAATTAAAAGAACACTGCAGTTAACATCCAGGTACCCTTCACCTAGATTTACCAGTTCCATTTTGACACATTTAGTTTTTTTGGTTACGGGTGTGTGTGTGTGTGTGTGTGTGTGTGTGTGTGTGTGTGTGTGTGTGTATTTTTTTCCCCTGAACCATTTGAGAATAAGTTGCAGTCATCATAACCTGGATCTCCTACAAACAGGACATTCTCCTGCATGACTACAGTAGAGTGTTCCTCCTTAGAAATTTACCATGGGCGGGCGGCGCCTGTGGCTCATCGAGTAGGGCACCGGCCCCATATACCGAAGGTGGCGGGTTCAAACCCAGCCTCCGCGGAACTGCAAAACAGAAAAATAGGTGGGCGTAGTGGCGGGCGCCTGTAGTCTCAGCTACTCGGGAGGCTGAGGCAAGAGAATCGCCTAAGCCCGGGAGTTGGAGGTTGCTGTGAGCTGTGTGACGCCACGGCACTCTATCGAGGGCGATAAGGTGAGACTCTGTCTCTACAAAAAAAAAAAAAAAGAAAGAAATTTACCATGGGCATGATAATATTGACTAATGTAACAGTCCATATGCCATCCATAAAATCTGGAATCACTGGCAAACATACATGACATTTTTGAGGTAATCGTCAATCTGTGAAAAATAATGCTTATATTATCTCCATTTCTAGATAGATACTTTAATTTCCTCCAGTTTTTCTCAAAACAACCTTTTTTGACAGTGTCACTGAGTCACATCCAGGCCAGTTTTTGTAAAATCTTCTATGTTCTGAATTCATCCATGTTTCCTCATGATGCTGATTAACTTTAACAGAAATCAAGAATCAAGATTTTTACATGGAATAATTCCAATGTTTCAGTGTCTCATAGGCCACTCGGGACACAGATGGGAGCCACCTCTAACCTGGCCTATACCTGCCTGGCCCGTACCCACCGGTCCTGGCCTCCCTTGCCTTCCTCTCATCTCCCCGCTTCCCCCCCCAGCAGCATTGCCTGGGCAGTCTAGGATCCCAGCGCAGGGGTGGGGGACAGGTCCCACTCACAGTTTGCTCTGCCTTCCAGATTCTGGTACAGGTCAAAGAGGTCCTCTCCAAGCTGAGCACGCTCGTGGAAACCACACTCAAAGAGGTGTGCGTTGTGGGGCAGTGGGTGGGGCCTGGGAGGTGGGGATGGGATGGGGGCTTTCTGGCTGGGGGGGGGCAGTGGAACTCAGGAACTCACACACCCACCTCCCTCTCCCCCGACACCCCCACCCCATGTCTTCTCCGCTGGATGTCTCTTCCTCTCTTGGCCTATTGCTCTATGTCCCTCCGACTTCATTTGTGTCCCCTACTCATGCCTCTTGCATGATTCTTTTTGGCCTGCTGTGACCTCCTGCCCCTCCCCTCATCTCTGCCCCCTCCCCACGTCTCTCTCTGGGCCCCTCCCTCTCCGGTGGCCTCTTTTCTTCCAGACAGAGAAGATTACAGTATGCGGGGACACTCATGGCCAGTTCTATGATCTCCTCAACATATTCGAGCTCAACGGTTTACCCTCTGAGACCAACCCCTATGTATCCTTCACAAAAGCCATTTTTTTCCCCCACCCCATTCATGTGGAGGAGGAGGAGCCCTGCTAGATCAAAGGCGTGACCCTGGAAGGGAGGGGGAGCAGCAGGCTGGCCCTACTTTCCAGGCGGTAGGGTCAGACAGGCCAGGGCCAGTTTCACATGCTGCGTGGCCTGCGCTGGGAGCTCAGTCTGTCCTGGCCCCAGCTTTTTTGTGTCTACTATAAGATCACATCCAAGTGGAAGCAGGTTACTTTGTTGCCTGGTGCCTCAGTTTCCTCACTTGTAAAAGGGAGGTAATAATAGGACTGATTTCATAAGATTATTAACAGAAGTAGAAGAATTAAGACTAGGCCCCGGTCCATACTTGATGCTACATTAGTATTGCTGATATTATTATGCTCTTTCCTTGATAAGTGACCACTGTGTAGGGCCATTGGGCCTGTGCCCTGTTGACTGAGAGGGCCCATGTCCCATCTCCCTGGGTTTGGGCTTCTGGGGAAGAGCTGAAGCAGGCTGACTGTCAGTGCCCACCTTTCCCTCTCCCAGGGGCCATTGATTTTTCTGAGAATTGGGAGGTGATATCTTCCACACCATCCCACTGAGGCCCAGAGGCTAGGTGGCTGGGCTGGCCAGATCCACACAGCAAAGACGAGACAAACACCCAGAGCCCCTAAACCCTGCTGAGTCCTCACTCTTTGCGTGGTGGTGACATGAACCTTGGGAAGAGGCAGCCCCTCTGGCCCACCTGCTCTCCCCTCCGTCATGCTATGTTTTCCTTAGCAGGGCAGATATTTAATGGCGACTTTGTAGACCGCGGTTCCTTCTCCGTAGAAGTGATTCTCACCCTTTTCGGCTTTAAGCTCCTGTATCCAGATCATTTTCACCTACTGCGAGGTGAGTTGAAAGGCAGCAGAGCATGGACATTTAGGAACCTAGGTAGGGCATTTACCTTGCCTTCTGTGAGCCTCCATCATCTTCTCCAGAAAGCAAGAATAATAGTTGCTGTCATCATCTGTTTTCAGGATTGATTGAAATCATGTCCAGGGCTGTCTCGTAAGGTTGAGCAGGTCGTTCACTGCACAATGTCATCACACTAAGGGGCAGCACTCATGTCATAGACAGCATAAATACGCGTGTTTATTATGTCCATTTTTCAGCAGATGGTAGTCAAGGTTTTAAGGAAGGGCCCCTTTTTTCTGATTTGCACAAGGACATAAAACAGGCTCTTAGGTGGCCAGAATCAGGCAATAAAGTCAAGCTGAGTAATTGAATGAACAGACCAGAGGCTGAGGGTGAGAGCAGGAAGACTGACAAGGAGATGGCTGGGTTGCCTCAGATGTGAGCTCAGTATCAATTTGGAGTCTCTTAAGTGAAAAAGAACTCAAGAGGCTGGAAGAGCAGAGGCAGGTCTGAGAGAGGAGAGGCCAAAGGGGCCTCCAAGTTTTAGGCTGGAGCACCAGAAGGACCGTGGCTGGCACTGATAAAGGCAGGGGGTGGCCAAGACCTTTGAGACTTAGAAGACATGAGGTGGGGTGGGGTCCCAAGGGGGTCATGAATGTGGATTCTAATGGCAGTGGGCAGAATGACCTTGCTTGGGAATGAGGACCAGGGGGTATGAGGAGGCCCATTGTGAGGATGGTGGGGAGTAGGAGGTGCAGCCTGTGAGAGTCAGGGCACCAGGAGGAGGCAGCAAGAGAGGTGCCAGTGTGCTGGGTGTCTGAGTCTTTGACCCCGGCCGCGGGCTCCCACAACAACACCTGGCACCATGGTGACTGCTCAGGAAGCCCCTGAGGAGGCCAGTCTCAGGAGGTGGGAAGGTTTGGGACTGAGAAATGAGAAAGTCAGACTCTTAGCAGATGCAAGACTAGGCCTCTTACTGGTCTGCCTAACACCCCCGAAGGGATGGATATGGCTGGATGTGTGTGTATGAAAAATGGAGCTCTGCTGTGTGTGTGTGTGTGTGTGTGTGTAAAGGATGGAGCTCTGTGCAGATCAGGCCACACGAGATGCTCTATAAGTTGTCCTGCATTTTGTCATGATTCCTCCTTGGTACCTCCAGCCTGGAAGGACGCATCGGGGGCCCTGGTGGTTGTGGGAGAATCCATGTGAGAATCTCATGGATTCTTCTCAGCCTCAGTTTGCTCCCCTAGAAGGCAGACTGAGACTGGTGTGTATACCTCATGGAGTTTCTGTGAAGGGCCAGTGGGCTGAGAACACCTGGGCAGGAGGACACTGATGGCCTTGGAAGCTGAAGTTTCTCTTCTATCCCCTTGTCGGCCAGGCAACCATGAGACAGACAACATGAACCAGATCTATGGTTTTGAGGGCGAAGTGAAGGCAAAGTACACAGCTCAGATGTACGAGCTCTTCAGCGAGGTGTTTGAGTGGCTCCCGTTGGCACAGTGCATCAACGGCAAAGTGCTGGTAAGGATGGTGCTGGGGACCAAGTGTGAGCTCCCTCCCCCACCACGTCACCTGGGCAGAGGTACAGGTGAAGTGAGTCGGTATTGGGGGTGGCTGGCTCCTCCCCTCACTATGGGCCATCTTTCATCTCCCCAGATCATGCATGGAGGCTTATTCAGTGAAGACGGCGTCACCCTGGATGATATCCGGAAGATTGAGCGAAATCGGCAGCCCCCAGATTCCGGTGAGTGTGATGGGGTCAGGAGGTATATATCCCCTTCCTCCGTGGGGCCCCTGGATCACCAGCAGAAAGGAGCAGCCTGGGCTCAGATCTCAGCTGCAGCCACAGCCCTTCCCTTACTGTGTGCCCTCGGCAACAAGCAGCAAATCTGAGCCTCAGTTTCCTTCCCTGGAACATGGGTTAGTGCTCCTCCCTTGTGGGCGAGGCTGGCAGAAGCACATTAGTGACCACAGCACAGGGCAAAGGCCATGGAAAGCACTGAACACACCTGTCCTTGTACTCCCAAGTTCACCTGCTAACCCCTGGAGAGAAGTATTGGGGTCCCCATTCTAGTGATAGGAAAGGATGGCAGAGAGTATTCTCACACACACACACAGTGTGCTGTGGAGGACATGGACTGGGTGGTTTGAGGAGGTAACACTGTAGGAGGAAGAGGTGGCTGGCACGTGCATGCCAGGCATGCAGAGAAGGAAGAACGTGGCAGGGGGAGGAGCAGCTGAGTGACTGCAGGTGGGCAGGTTGTGCTTTAAGAGCTGACAGTGGACCTGAGGTTACCTGGGTTGGATCCTGCAGAGCCAGGTGGGCCTCCGTGTGGAGCTTGGTCTTTGTTCCTAGGGCAGTGGGGAGCCACAGAGGCTTTGAGCTGGAGAGGGACTGGTTCTGAGTTGCAATGTTAAAAGCTCCTTGTGGGCTCGGCACCTGTGGCTCAACGGGTTAAAGCGCCAGCCACGTACACCTGAGCTGGCAGGTTCGAATCCAGCCCCGGCCCGCCAAACAACAATGATGGCTGCAATCAAAAAATGGCTGGGCGTTGTGGCGGGCGTCTGTAGTCCTAGCTGCTTGGGAGGCAGAGGCAGGAGACTCGCTTGAGCCCAGGAGTTGGAGGTTTCTGTGAGCTGTGATGCCACAGTACTCTATCCAGGGCGACAGCTTGAGGCTCTGTCTCAAAAAAAAAAAAAAAAAAAAGCTCCTTGTGGCTCCAGGGCCATAGTGGATTGAATGGAGTCTGGAGGGAAGAGCTTGGGGATCCCACTGAAACAGAATCACAGTGACATGTCCTGAGCCCTGTACACAGTGGACATCTATCCCCTGCTGGACCCCACCTAGGCTGTGCCATGAGCTGAGCTCCTGACTGAGCCAGGATGTGGCCTGTGAGTACCCACCTCCAGCAGGGTGGACAAGTCCCTGACATTTCCCTTCTCTCCCCACCAGGTCCTATGTGTGACCTGCTTTGGTCAGATCCACAGCCACAGGTGAGGCTGGGAGGTGGTTCCAGGGCCAGCAGGTGGGCCTTGGGCAGTGCGGTTGGGGGGAGCAACAGTCACCCTGAACGTCCATCTCTCCCCACTTGCCTGCCCCAAGAATGGGCGCTCGGTCAGCAAGCGGGGTGTGAGCTGCCAGTTTGGGCCTGACGTCACCAAGGCTTTCCTGGAGGAGAACAACCTGGACTACATCATCCGCAGCCACGAGGTCAAGGCCGAGGGCTATGAGGTGGCACATGGAGGCCGCTGTGTCACTGTCTTCTCTGCTCCCAACTACTGGTATGTCCTACCTGCCCCACTAGGGCCTTTCTCCCCAGGCCACAGGCTTTTGTCTTTGTCTTGTCTTTTATGGTGGAACATAAAGATGTCAAAGATAGGAGTAGATCTGACAGTCTAATCAAGACCGTGGACCCATCACCTGGCCTCACCAGGCACCAGCCAGTCATCTCTTGTCGCCAACCAGCCTGTCCTGGGCTGCCCCTGAGGTGGTGTGTCTGCCTTCCATTCGTTGCCCAGCGTGGGGTGGACACACAGAGCTCTTCTTTCTTTTCTCAACCTAACCACAGTATTGCTGTCACAACTCTAAGAAAGGAGGAATAATTCCGTGATGTCACTCGAATCCTCCCAAGTTCCATTTCCCCCCAGCTCTGTTTGTTCAGTTGATTTCTTCCCAAACAAGGGCCACTTTTCAGTCACTTTCCCTGTGAGTTTCCTGGCATCCTCACCCCCCACCCCCTGACATATTTGTTGAAGAAACCAAGCTGCTCGCCTTTGGTTACCTGAGCCCCAGACTAGGCAAACTTCACCCCAGAGGTGCTGAGTTACGCATTCCTCTGTCCCTGTATCAGACGTGACCAGACCTCAAGTCCAGTATTGGAGAGTCCCCCTCCCGGGCTGTACCTATCTTCTCCACTTCTCTCAGCCTCATCCTTTTTCCCTCATCCCCCTCATCCTGCTGGTGTTCTGGGCCCCCCTCCTGTCCTCTGCATTCCTCTTTCCATCCCTGTCATGGCTCTCCCTGAGTCCCTCCCTCTGCTCTGTCTCGGTCTCTGCCCTTTGCTTCCTCCTGTCTTCCCCTCTCTCCCGTCTCTCCCTCTCCTCCCCTCTCTACCCCTTTCTCTCTACTCCTTCTGGCCCTTCCTTCTCTTGACCTCCAGACTTGCCCAGCTTTTGACCACCCTGTCCACTCTACTCCTTTTCCTACAGCGACCAGATGGGGAACAAAGCCTCCTACATCCACCTCCGGGGCTCCGACCTGCGGCCCCAGTTCCACCAGTTCACAGCAGTGGTGAGTCACTCATTGGGTCCCTGCCCCTCCCAAACCCTCCCTGGGGAGGAGGAGGGTGAGTGAGATCCCTGGTCAAGGGGGGTGGGTTCTGTGTGCTGGTGCTCAGAGGTTCCCCCAAAGCTGGCTCCTTACTGACTCACCTTTCTGTCCATCCCGTCTGCCTCTCATTCCGCAGCCTCATCCCAACGTCAAGCCCATGGCCTACGCCAACACGCTGCTGCAGCTAGGAATGATGTGAGGCGACGTGTGGGGCATCCTGCATCCCAGGGCCTCTCCCCTCCCACTGGATCCCAGGCCCCAGCTGGTAGGGCAGGGGAGGGCAGATCCAGCCCCGCCCCAGGGCAACATTGGACCTCCTTTTACTTTGTAAAGTTTGTATTTATTCCCCTTTAGGTTTGCAGAGGGGGTGGGAGCAGAGTCAGGGGCTGGCTAGAGGGTCTGCTCCCTGGACAAAGAGGAAGGAGGTAGAGAGGCTGGGGTTGGGGGCTCAGCCGGGCATTCTGGAGGGAGGCCAGTCTCAGGGTGAGGTGGGGCCAAGCGGCTGCCCTGCCCCCCTCATGTGCATGGCTCCTCCCCCACTAAAGCAATAGGGCCCCGCCATAGGAAGACCCTCAGAAACAGGGTCATCAGGGAGGCTTCGCCTGCACCCCCTCCAGGAGCCCCATGGTGGGGCTAGACTGGGCCCACCCCTCCCCAGCTATTTTATGTCTGTAATTAAATATGTTAAAATAAAATCATTATTGTACGTCAGCTTGTCTCAGACAGTGGAACCCCAAAAGCTGCCAGGGTTGAGGTAACCATGTCCTCAGAAGAACCAAAGGAATGGGGAGGCTGCCGAGTCTCACCAGGTGGGTAGGCCATGTTCAGGGCTGTTGCCCAGGCTGCCCGTGTCTGCCTGGCACCATGTGCTCATAGGGGGCTTCTCCTGCCACTCGATGGAAAGGTATTGCCAACGGTCCGTCCTGTAGACAGAGAGATGTGGCCTGGGTTGGACCAGGCCAGGGAGGCCAGGATGGAGTTGAAGCTAGGAGAAACTTCTCATCTTGTCCTCTGCCTGTCTCTGCCAGCAGGTGTTCATTTCCCTGAGTCAGCCCTGCCTCCAGCTCACAGCCCACTGAGTAGACCCCTTCCAGGTGGACCCAGCTCTTGTTCTTGACCTTGTGTGATGAGACAGATATCTCCAGCTGCCAAGGGAGATGAGGGATTCTCTGCCACTCCCTCACTGGTGCTGTTGAGGGTCATGTTGAATCCCACTCAGGCTGCCTTGCCTGGCCTTGGCCCTCCAGCGAGATTCTGTTTTCAAGGCTGAGCTCTTTTGGACTCAATTTTCCCTAGGGAGATACAGCCCTGGGGTATTGTCTGCAGACAGATGACTGGAGGGTAGAGTCCAGTGAGTATTTTGGACCCTTTAGTGGACTCCTGGGCAGAAGTGAGGTGACCACATTCCCAAATCTGTTTGGCCATCAGGAATGCTCTTCTAAGCCAGTCAGTGTTGCTGTAAGAAAACCATCCTCAGGGCAGGAGCTAAATATGGAGCTTAGAGTGGCTTCAGAAAGACAAGCAAAGGTCCCAGGCTGCCAGTGCCCTCCATTTCCCATGAGAGAAACAGAAGCTACAGTGGTTATCAGGAGGGCAACTCAGACCTCTGGTGCGATTCAGCCAGGTGGGAACCTAGAATATTCTCTGGCTCAGTGAGTGTGGTGTTTCTGTTCTGTGGCATTTTGGGAGGTTGCCCCAGACATTCTCACATTTAAGAATGTGCTGGAAGGACTCCCAGGACTCAGAAGAGCCATCGTTTTCATGGTCAGCGGTTCATACTCTGGAAAGGATAGATGTTAAAATCAACCAAGGGAAGAGGCACAGTGAGTGGAATCCAGGAGAGCCCAGGTGTGAGCTTCCAGCCGTCCTCTCCACCAGAGCACTCATTTCTCCTGCACTGATGTGACTGACACGTACCTGAGTGTGACCACCTAGAGTGGCTCACCCGAGCTTTGGGGGCCAGGGTTTTCATTGTGGGCTGGTCACGGCGACTGCCCAGCTCACTTGGCTAACCACAGCTCCCACTGTAAATCACATCCTTAGACTACATGGTGTGGCCCAAGGCTCCAGAAAAACTAGGACCTTCTTATCAGGAAGCTTATTCCAAGGGCTTAAGGTGACCCCTCAGGAGAACAACCTTTCTTTGGGCAAGGTTAATCCTTTCCTGCACAGCTGTGGAATAAACCACACTGCTGACTTCAAAAACCGTGCATTGGGGCTGGGCACGGTGCTCACACCTATATTCTCAGCACTCTGGGAGTCTGAGGTGGGTGGATTGTTTGAGCTCTGGAGTTCCAGACCAGCCTGAGCAAAAGCGAGACCCCATCTGTAAAACTGGCTGGGTGTTGCAGCGGGTTCCTATAGCCCAAGCTACTTGGGAGGCTGAGAGATAAGAGGATCACTTGAGCCCAAGAGTTTGAGGTCGCTGTTAACTATGATACCATGGCAATCTACTGAAGGCAACTTGAGTAAGACTTTGTCTCAAAAAAAAAAAAAAAAAAAACCCTGCATATCGCTGCCATCTCTCAGTTCCAAGATTGTGCAGTGCTTACCTTGGGACTCGTGTAGTCAGATGGCATCTGGGGCTTGCATCATATGAAGACTGGTCTGGGGGGCATCCAAGGTGGCTAATTGCTGTGACAGGCGGCTGCTGCAAGCTGTTAGCTGAACCATCCCTGAGTCCCTGCACGGGGCCTCTGCTTATACCATGGCATCTGAGTCCTACAAGGGAGCATTGTAGATGCTTCTCCCCTGCAGCAGGGAAGCCATGGGGATCACAGCCCATCACATCTGCCATGTTCTGTCAGTCCACAAGTCACTAAAGCCGGCCCAGGTCTAAGGGGGTGGGGAAATCACCTGCCACCTCCTGCTGATGGTGTGGCCAGGGCAACAGGTGGGACAGGAACCCCTGAAAGCAACCTGGGAGGATGCTGCCTGCCATGCCTCACCTCACCAAGACTCACAGTGACATCTTTGAAGAGGAAGTTTGTTTTTTTTTTAAACTTATGATTGAAATTAAATTTGTAGGTTGAGCACAAAATTCTTAACGTTATGTATGAAATGGCAGTTTTTCCTATAGGAAGGGGCCCATATTAAATATATCAGCTGCTGGGTTTATATGATGAGTGCAATTCTAGATCACATGCTGTTGGCATTCCTCATAAAATCCTATTTGCTTCTTTTTTCCTTTTCCTCTTTTGGAAATAAAGTGTAACAAAAACTTGCAAGAAAGGTACAAAAAACACCTGTATACCCTTTATCCAGATTCACTATTACGAAACATTTACTGAGTGCTTGGCATGCACTCTGTGTGTGCATGTTTGTGTTCATTTGTCTTGTCCCTTTTGTCTCTTTAATATTTATTTATTTTGTAGAGACAAGAGTATCACTTTATCGCACCTCAGTAGAGTGCCGTGCCATCACACAGCAACCTCCAACTCCTGGGCTTACGTGATTCTCTTGCCTCAGCCTCCCAAGTAGCTGGGACTCCAGGCACCCGCCACTAGGCCCGGCTATTTTTTTGTTGTTGCAGTTTGGCCGGGGCCAGGTTCAAACTCGCCGCCTCTCAGTATATGGGGCTGGCGCCTTACCCCCTGAGCCACAGGTGCCACCCAATATATTTTTATTTTTTGAGACAGAGTCTCACTTTGTCACACTCAATAGAGTGCTGTGGCGTCACAGCTCACAGCAACCCAACCTCCAGTCTCATGCTCTAGTTGGTCTCAAACCTATGAATGGATTGCCCTGAGCTCTTTTGTCTCTTTCAATCTGGAGTGGTTTTTTTATTTAACCTTTGTGTTTAATGACATTGACGTTTGTGAAGAATAAGATCCTTCCCTTGTAGTCTTTGTATGAAAAATGTCCACTGGATTTCCGCTGGTGTTTCTGCTGGTGGCCCTCCAGCTGGAACAGAGCAGATGTGATGGACCAAAGGTCCTCTTACTGGTGATGTACATTGCAAATACCACAAATTTGTAAACAGCTGAACCATTGTATAAAGTATATATCCCAGACTATCTTTTCCTCTTTAGACTTCATTCGTGGAGTTTCACTACATAAAAGTTTTTTTATGACATCACATGTATCAGTGTTTGCATCATAGGGCTGGTGTGGGAGTCAGAGTGCCTCTCCCACACCCAGGATTCAGAAACCGTCTCCTCAGGTTTCTTCTGGCATTTGTGCAATTTCCAAAGTCTTTACAGCGATAACCCCACCCTATTTGGAGTTCCTTCTGGTACGTGGTATGAGGGGTGGGTTTAATTTTTATCTTTTTACAAATAGCTGTTAGAAGAAATTTTTTTTTTTGAGACAGAGCCTCAAGTTGTCACCCTGGATAGAGTGCAATGACATGAGAGCTCACAGCAACCTCCAACTCCTGGGCTTAAGCGATTCTCTTGCCTCAGCCTCCCAGGTAGCTGGGACTATAGGTGCCTGCCACAACGCCCAGCCATCTTTTGGTTGTAGTTGTCATTGTTTGGCAGGCCCAGGCTGAATTCAAACCTGCCAGCTCTGGTGTATGGCTGGCGCCTTAGCTGCTTGAGCTACAGGTGCTGAACCAGAAGAAAATTTTTTAATGAAAAGAGAAATTCAAGAGACACAAGAAGTTACAATGGGAAGTATCTTGGTAAAGATTATTGTCCTTTTTTTTTTTTTTTGAAACATAGTCTCACTCTCCTTGTGTAGAGTACGGTGATGTCATAGCTCATAGCAACCTCAAACCTCTTGCTCAAGGGACCTCTTGCCTCAGCCTCTGGAGTAGCTGGGACTATAGGCACCCATCACAATGTCTGGCTAGTTTTTCTATTTTTAGTAAAGGTAGGGTCTCACCCTTGCTCAAGCTGGTCTCAAACTCCCAAGCTGGAGGAATCCTCCCGCCTCAGCCTCCTAGAGCATTAGGATTTCAGGTGTGAGCCACTGCACCCAGCCAGTAAAGTTTATTGTCTTAACACAAAAGTTAGAACAAATTCAGAAGCTGTCCCCACAACCCAAACTATGATTAGGTTAGCATGAAGGAGCAAGGGGGAGGGAAAGTATTTGTTGCAGGAAAGTCTTGGTCCATTGGTGCATTTTGAGTCAAGAAGGATAAATACAAATGGGTCTGATGTAAGAGGCAGTTGAACAAAAAAGCATAAGCTAACTTCTGAGCATGAGGTTGAAACACCACTGAAAGCAGGTGACTAACACCCAGGACTGTAGGTTCTGAGAGGGGGTCACCTAGCTGGGGGTGTGGAAGGCACAGGGAGAGCGGGGAGATGCTGAGGTCAGGTGCAGACACCATGAGTGTGATGAGGTCAAGAGACTGCTGGGCAAGAGCAGATGCCAGAGTCCCAGGATTCATGGGTCTGAACGGGGAACCCGGTGAAGAAAAGACTGGAGACCCAGGAAGGGGTCTCAGAAGCCCACTTCCCCCGCTGACCATGACTAGATGGAGCAGAGACTTGGAAGCAGCCAGGAGCCAGGTTCTCTCCCTCTATCTTTCTCTTCGTCCCTTTCTCTCTTTTTTCTGGATTATTTTATTTTGTTCAAGACAGGATCTCACTCTGTTGCCTGAACTAGAGTACAGTTCAGGCATCATCATAGCTCACTGTAGCCTCAAAATCCTAGGTTCAAGCCATTCTCCTCCCTCAGCCTCCCAAGTAGCTGGGACTACAGGTGTGCACCACCAGGCCTGGCTAATTTTTACATTTTTTGTAGAGACAGGGTCTTAAGGCCAGGAGTTCAAGATAGGCTGGTCTGGATGTCTTGGCCTCAAATGATCCTCCCACCTTGGCCTCCCAATGTGCTAGGATTATAAGCCACCCCTCCCGCCACTGTTGGCCTCTTTCAAGCTATCTTCTCACCTGCCCCTTCATCTGTCATTGGCCATGATTTGGCCACAGGCCCAAGCTCTGGCCACCAGGAGCAGGCAGAGAGGTGACCAGCCCTACAGCACAGGGTGGGCACAACTGCCTGCTGCCTGCCAGGGGATGTCAGGCACTTGGCAGCCAAAGGGACAGATGCCCACTGTCCTTCCCACATTCAGCTCTGCACCTGACAGATGAAAACTAAGCCTATAAGTCCTCCCACAGTTCCCATTTCTGTGGTCCGAAGTTTGAGGGGAGTCCAACTGAGGAATTTCAACACCTGTTAGTGGGTAGAAGCTGTTAAAGACTCAGGGTATCAGTGGGGTAAGCTCCAGTGTCAGAGATGACTCAAGGGGGCAGCGGCAAAAGCCTGGGGTCCCATGCTTGCAGCCTGTGCTTTACAGCAGAGAGCTGTGGAGCAAGTGGGACCCTCATACATCGCTTTGGGTGGGGTGTAAGTTGCTACAGCCCCTGTGGGAAACTGGCTGTTCCTCAAGAAGTTAAGCAGAGGCGTGGTGCCTATAGCTCAGTGGCTAGGGGGCCAGCCAGATACACTGGATGTTCGAACCCAGGCTGGACCTACCAAACAACAATGTCAAGTACAACCAAAAAATAGACAGGTGTTGTGGCAGGCTCCAGTAGTCCTAGTTATTTGGGAGGCTGAGGCAAGAAAATCGCTTAAGCCCAGGAGTTTGAGGTTGCTGTGAGCTATGGTGCCACAGCACTCTACCAAGGGCGACATAATGAGAGATTCTGTCTCAAAAAAGTTAAGCACAACTCCTTAATTTCTTCTTTTTTTTTTTTTTTTTTTAAGACAGAGTCTCACTCTGTTGCCCTGGGTAGAGTGCTCTGGTATAATAGCACACAGCAACCTCAAACTCCTGCACTCAGGCGATCCTCTTGCAGGCTCCCGAGTAGTTAGGACTATAGGGGCCTGCCACAACACCCAGCTAGTTTTTCTATTTTTAGTAGCGATGGGGTCTGGCTCTTGCTCAGACTGGTCTCCAACTCCTGAGCTCAAGCAGTCTGCCCGCCTCAGCCTCCCAGAGTATTAGGATTACAGATGTGAGCCACTGCATCAGGCAGAACTCCTAAATAGGCTCCCAACATGACAGCAATTCCACCTCTAGGTATAGAACCAAAAGAAGTGAATACAGGTGTTTAAACAAAAACCAGTGCACGAATGTTCATGGCAGCACTATTCACTTAGTTAAAGGTGGAAGTAACCCAAATCCACTGATAGATAAGTGGATTTTTAATTGTGGTCTGTCCGTGTGGTGGAATGTTTGTTATTCAGCCAGGAAAAAGAGTCTGATATAGACTACAACATGAACTTTGACAACATTATGCAGAGAGAAAGAAGCCAGACGTGAGGGTACATGTTGTATGATTCTTTGAACATGAAACGTCCAGAGTAGGAAAAGATATAGAGAGACAGAAAGTGGATTGGTAGTTGCCAGGGGCTGGGGCAGTGAGGATGGGAAATGACTGCTTAGTGCTACAGGGTTTCTCGGGAGGGGGGTGTCTCAAAAATGTTCTAGACCTAGACGGACATGATGGTTGCACAATGCTGTTACTAAATGCCACTGAATTGTACATTTTAAAATGGTTAAAATGGTAAATTTTGTTGTGTGTTTTACCACAATAAAGACAAATAAACACATGAAGCAAGCAAACATTTGCAAAACAAGCAAAAATCACCATAATCAAAACAGATGTTCTCTTTAAAAACAGGGATGTAGGGATGGGCATGGTGGCTCACACCTGTAATCCTAGCACTCTGGGAGGCCAAGACTGGCAGATTGCTTGAGCTCAGGAGTTCAAGACCAGCCTGAGCAAGATCAAGACCCCATCTCTACTAAAAATAGAAAAACTAGGCGGCGCCTTGTGGCTCAAAGGAGTAGGGCGCCGGCCCCGTATGCCAGAGGTGGTGGGTTCAAACCCAGCCCTGGCCAAAAACTGCAAAAAAAAAAAAAATAGGAAAACTACCTGGGCATTGTGGCAGGCAGGCACCTATAGTCCCCAGCTATTTGGGAAGTGGAGGCAAGAGGATCACTTCAGCCCAAGAGTCTAAGGTTGCTATGAGTATAGATGCCATAGCACTCTACCCAGGGCAATAGAGGAAGATTCTATCTTGAATGTGTATAGGCATTAGCCACTGTGCCTGGCCTGTGTTTATGTGTGTGTGTGGCTAATGCCCGCCATTCTAGCATTCTAGGAGGCCGAGTCAAGTGGATTGCTTGAGCTCAGGAGTTTTGAGACCAGCCTGAGCAAAAGCAAGACCTCATCTCTAAAAACTAGCTGGGTGAGCTCAGCACCTGTGGCTCAAGCGGCTAAGGCACCAGCCACATACACACCTCTAGGTATAGAACCAAAAGAAGTCACCAGCCACTGAGCTGGTGGGTTCGAATCCAGCCCAGGCCCGCCAAGCAACAACAATGGCTGCAACCAAAAAATAGCCGGGTGTTGTGGCAGGCACCTGTAGTCCCAGCTACTTGAAGGGAGGCTGAGACAAGAGAATCACTTAAGCCCAAGAGTTTGAGGTTGATGCCATAGCGCTCTACCCAGGGCAACAGAGTGAGTCTCTGTCTCAAAAAACAAACAACAAAAAACAGGGATGTAGGATGTGGATGTGGGTGGAGGTTCAGGGATGCATTGGTCCCAGGACTTAGGCAGGACTGTGGCCCTGTCCTTCCTGCTCTCCTCCCACTGACATTGAATCAGATCCTAAGGATGGCCTGGAGGAAACTCTTGCACCTGTGCAAGTATCAGTTTCCTCCTATAAAATGGAGTCCTTAACAGGCAATGAAGGATTTGCTGGGTGCCTGGCTTTTACCTAAGACATGTATTAAAATTTAATTCTTATCTCCATGAATTAGACATTTTTGGATGCCCATTTTCCAGATGAACAAACTGAAGTACAGCAAGGATAAGTTATATGTCCAGGGTCAAACAGCAAGCAAGTGGCAGAGGTGGGACTTAAACGCCATCTGAGTGGCTCTGGAGCCTGTCCCCTGAGCCAGTGTGCAGTAGTATTGAGCACTTTATGTCTCAAGATGATTTAAAGGCATGAGCACACTGGGTCCTCGCCATAGCCATGATACTCATTTTACAAATGGGGAAACTGAGACACAGCAATTTGCCTGAGGTCGTAGCTAGGAAAGGATATAGAAATTATTTATTGGGAGATGATAAAAACTTTTGATGCGCAATGTTAAAAGCAGAACATTTGGAGAAAAGCTTTTGACTCCGTTCAGCAAACAAAATAGAAACAAAATTTTCATGATGGCAAGACACAGAATATGTAAAAATTTTAATTAAATAAGAATTTGTCCTACCTGGCTTAGTGTAATCTTTTTTCCCTTTTCGGTATGCGGTATGTGGTATGTGGATGGTCCTCAACCTTACCCCAGAAAGGCTTGGCTCACAAATCTCCCAGAGCTCTGCGATTCTTTTTTTTTTTTTTTTTTTTGAGACAGAGCCTCAAGCTGTCACCCCGGGTAGAGTGCTGTGGCATCACAGCTCACAGCAACCTCCAATTCCTGGGCTCAAGCAATTCTCCTGCCTCCGTCTCCCAAGTAGCTGGGACTATAGGCGCCCACCGCAATGCCCGGCTTTTGTTGTTGTTGTTGTTGTTGTTGTTGTTGTTGTTGTTGTTGCAGCCGTCATTGTTGTTTGGTGGATCCAGACTGGATTAGAACCTGTATGTGGCTGGCGCTTTAGTCGCTTGAGCCACAGGCGCCAAGCCATGCAATTCTTGAAACATTTTTCTTAGCCAGCTTTCCTTTTCAGAATTCTCATGACATGTTTTGTGAATGTCAGCTACACACACTCATGGGTGCAGTTGGGTGCAATAGCGTCAGGATGCTTTTAGTCATTACAACAATGCTCCAGCAGATGGCAGTAAAGTATCTGGGAAAAGTGGCTGCCCTTTTTTGCTAATTCCCATGTATTTTTCTAATCTTCAAAATTGGTATACAAGACTGGGGCACAGGGGCTCATGCCTGTAATCCTAGCACTCTGGGAGGCTGATGTGGCTGGATTGCCTGAGCTCAGGAGTTCGATACCAGCCTGAGCAAGAGTGAGGGCCTGTCTCTATTAAAAATAGAAGAAACTAGCTGGGAGTTGTGGTAGACACCTATAGTCTCAGCTACTTGGGGAGGCTGAGGCAAGAGGATAACTTGAGCCCAAGAGTTTGAGGGTGGCTTGGCACCTGTGGTTCAAGCGACTAAGGTGCCAGCCACATACACCTGAGTTTGAATCCAGCCCGGGCCCGCCGAACAACAAGGACAGCTGCAACCAAAACATAGTTGGGCATTGTGATGGGTGCCTATAGTCCCAGCTACTTGGGAGGCAGAGGCAGGAGAATTGCTTGAGCCCAGGAGTTGGAGGTTGCTGTGAGCTGTGACGCCACCGCACTCTACCCAGGGTGACAGCTTGAGGCTCTGTCTCAAAAAAAACAAGTGTTTGAGGGTGCTGTGAGCTAGTGACACCACTGCACTCAATCCCAGGGTGATTGAATGAGACTGTCTCGAAAATGACAACAACAAAAAAATTGGTATAGGATACAGATATTTCTAGCATAGTTTGGTCTTAACTACAATTCTATTTGAGGCTCGTGTTTGTCTATTTTCTTTGTGCTCTGGACCTCAGTCTTCCTGTCTGTAAATCAAGGATGTGTAAGGAGTTTTCTCTCAGCCTCCTTCCCAGCATTGCCCTGATGACCAGTGTGGTACAGTGTACCTCTCTGTGGAGCATGAGCTGGTCTACAGCCCCTGGCTGCTGGATGCCCCGGAAGTAGAGTAGACATTCCCTAGACCTCCTCTTACTACTGAGCAAGCAGTGGGTTGGCTCCCTCATTTGGGTAGAAACCAATCTGATGATCCTGGCTTTTGAGAAAAGAAAAGCATTACTGTGAGTCAACTGGCAAGGATATAGGAGGAAATGCTCTTAACCATCTTCCCTAGCCGAAGGCTGGAATAGGTTGGGTTTTTGTTTTGAGACTGAGTCTCACTATGTTGCCCTCAGTAGAGTGCCGTGGCGTCACAGCTCACAGCAACCTCAAACTCTTGAACTTAAGTGATTCTCTTGCCTCAGCCTCCGAAGTAACTGGGACTACAGGCACCCGCCACAACACCCAGCTATTTTTTGTTGCAGTTGTCATTGTTGTTTAGCTGGCCTGGACTGGGTTCAAACCCACCAACCTTGGTGTATGTGGCTGGCGCCGTAACCACTGTGCTACGGGTGCTGATCCTGGGATAGGTTTCATAGACAGAGAGTAATAAGGCCTGATCTGATTGGGTCTTGCCATGAGGTAATGGCAAGGCTCACATTTTTTTGTTTTTTTGAGACAGAGTCTCATTTGGTTGCCCAGGGTAGAATGCCATGGCCTCAGCCTAGCTCACAGCATCCTCAAACTCCTGGGCTCAAGGGATCCTCCTGCCTCAGCTTCCTGAATAGTTGAGACTTCAGGCAGCTGCCAGGACACCCGGCTAATTTTTCTATTTTAAGTAGAAATGGGGTCTTGCTCTTGGTCAGGCTGGTCTCAAACTCTTGAGCTCAAGGGATCCTCCTGCCTTGGCCTCCCAGAGTGCCAGGATTACAGGCATGAGTCACCACACCCGGCCTTATTTATTTCTATATCTCTTATTTACAACTGTGTCTATATCTTCATCTATACCTATGGAATGTTTTAAAGTTAACCAAATAACAACAGGCGATTACCTTACTTCTGCTTGAAGAATCCTAGCTGATTCTTATTTTCTTCCTTAGGAGTTCTTTCGGCTCAGAGCCTGTAGCTAAAGAGGCTAAGGTGCCAGCCACATACACAGAGCTAGCAGGTTCAAATACAACCCGGGCCTGCCAAACAACAATGACAACTACAACCAAAAAATAGCTGGGTGTTGTGGCGGGCGCCTGTGGTCCCAGCTACTTAGCAGGCTGAGGCAAGAGAATCGCTTAAGCCCAGGAGTTGGAGGTTGCTGTGAGCGGTGATGCCATGACACTCTACCCAGGGCAATAGCTTGAGGCTCTGTCTCAAAAAAAAAAAAATTCATGACTCAGCGCCTGTGGCTCAACGGGCTAAGGCACCAGCCACGTACACCTGAGCTGGCGGGTTCGAATCCAGCCGGGGCCTGCCAAACAACAATGACAGCTGCAACCAAAAAAATAGCCAGGCATTGTGGTGGCCACCTGTAGTCCCAACTACTTGGGAGGCAGAGGCAAGAGACTCGCTTGAGCCCAGGAATTGGAGGTTGCTGTGAGCTGTGATGCCACAGCACTCTACCAAGGGTGACAGCTTGAGGCTCTGTCTCAAAAAAAAAA
>CAUYRH010082703.1:0-12838 GCA_963574655.1 Perodicticus potto | reverse complement strand
AAAACTTTTCTGGGTGGTCCTAACATGCTTCAAAGTGAGGTTTAAAATAAACCAACTGCTGGCTGGGCAGTGGCTCCCACCTGTCATTCTGATAGGCGTTCAACCCAGGAGGATCATTTGAGCTCAGGAGTTTGAGACCAGCGTGAGAAGAAGCAAACCCCATCTCTACTAAAAAAATAGAAAAATTAGCCAAGCATCATGTCAGGTGCCTGTAGTCCCAGATACTTGGTAGGCTGAGGCAGGAGGACTGCTTGAGCCCAGGAGTCTGAGGTTGCTGTGAGCTATGGTGATGTCACTGCACTCTACCCAAGGCAATAGAAAGAGACTGTCTCAAAAATAAAAAACAGACCAACTGATTTTTGGTAATATAAATGAGTCCCCCTAAAAGCCCAAAAGTACCTAAGTATAAAAAAAAATCAGCACCCAAGAATACAAAATCCATAGTCTCTGACATCTAATTAAACATTACCAAGGATGCAAAGGGGCAGAAAAATATAAGAGAAAAATATAATAGAAATGACAACAGACTTGGTAGAAAGATATTAAATGGCTATTATAAATACAGTGCATATACTCAAGAAAAAAGAGGAAAGCATACGAATATAAGAAAGAAAACAGAAAATATAAAAGTGACCCAAATAAAAAATCTGGACTAGGGTGGCACCCATAGCTCAGTGGGTAGGGTGCCAGCCACATACACATAGGCTGGTGGGTTCTAACCTGGCCCGGGCCAGCTAAAACAACAGCAACAACTGCAACAAAAAAGAATATCCAGGCGTTGTGGCAGGAGCCTGTAGTCCCAACTACTTGGGAGGCTGAGGCAAGAGAATTGCTTAAGCCCAAGAGTTTGAGGTTGCAGTGAGCTGTGATGCTACAGCACTTTACCCAGGGTGACATAGTAAGACTCTGTCTAAAAAAAAAAATCTGGAGTAGATAATGCAGTGTCTTACAGAATAACTACACTGGACAAGATTAACAGATTAAGGTAGATTAAATGATCGAACTTGAAGACACAGCAATTAGCAATAAACTATCCAAAATAAACCCAGAAATGAATAAGACTAAACAAAACATGGAACAGAGCATTAGTGAATTCTGGGACAGCTTCAGAACATCTAATCCCTGTATATGAGTAGTTGGAATCCCAAAGAGGGAGACAGAAAAAATACTGGTTGAAAATTTTGAAGATTCATGAAAATTAATAACTCCAGGACTCGAAAACTTCAGTGAGCCCCAAGCAGGAGAAACAAAGACATATAACATCAAGGTACCTCATATTCAAACTGCTAAGAATCAGAGTATAAAGAGTATAAAGATACACGATACATTCCAAAGAAACAAAAAAAAAAAAGCAACAAATTCTCACACAGAAAATAGAAGCAGAAGACAGTGAAGCAGTAAGTATCCTGGAAATACCAAAAGAAAAGGAAAGGTAACAGTCAACCTACAAATCTACTCCCCAAAATGTCTTTCAGAAACAAAAGTAAAATGAACTTTCCTGACATACAAAACCTGAGAAAGTTCATCACCAGAACTGTACTACAAAAATATTAAAGGAAACCCTTCAGACAGAATGAGAATGATGTTGACAGGAAAACTAGATATATGGAAAAAAAATAAAAATGGTTAATAATGTGAATAAACACTGGCCAGTTTTCCTTACTTTTTGAATCTCTTTAAAACATAGGTGTTTAAAGCAGAAATAATAACAATGCACTGTGAGGTTTATAACACATGTACATGTAAAATGCATGACCACAGTAGAAAGACTAGAAGTACTGGATTATAGTGTAAGGTTCTTATATACAGGCTGCCCATAAAGTTCTTGTGCAATTTACTATGTTAACCTACTTTAAATTACACATGAACTTTACGTCCACGCTGTATTGTTCTTATGAGTGTATGTTATTACATACATGATATAAATAAGGTTTGGGCCAGGTGAGGGCTCACACCTATCAACCCAGCACTTTAGGAAGCAAAGGCAGGAGGATCACTTGAAGGTGGGCTGAGACCAACCTGGCAAGATAGCAAGACCCTATCTTACAAAATATCAAAAGAAATTAAGCAGGTGTGGTAGCATACCACTGTAGTCCCAGCTATTCAGGAGGCTGAGGCAGGAAGATCACCTGAGCCCAGGCAGTCAAGGTTGCAGTGAGCTATGACCAGACACTGCAGTGCAGCCAGGATAACAGAAATGACCCTGTCTATAAAAATAATAATGATGATATAATCTTCTAATACTACATATTAGATGGTATAAGGTTCTAACATTATATAACGCTCATATATTTTAAATATAAATTTGTATATCATTACTTGAAAGTCTACTGTGATAAATTAGAGACATGTACCAGAAAAACAAAAAGCTGTATAATAAGCCAATTAAAGAGACAAAAGTCAGCAAAGACAGAGAAGACTTGGATAACACTATCAATCAGCTTCGAGATTCACAGAACACTCCACCCAGCAAAAGTAGAATACACGTTCTTTTCAAAATCACATGAAACAGGCTTGGCGCCTGTAGCTCAGCGGCTAGAATGCCAGCCACACAAACTGGAGCTGTCGGGTTCGAATCCAGCCCAGGACTGCCAAACAATGGCAACTACAACCAAAAAACAGCTGAGCATTGTAGTGGGCGCCTGTAGTCCCAGCTACTTGGAAGGCTGAGGCAAGAGAATCACTTAAGCCCAGGAGATGAAGGTCACTGTGAGCTATGAAGCCACAACCACCACTCTACGAAGGGTGACATTAAAAAAAAAAAAAAAGAAAGAAACATTACCAAGGTAGATCATCTTCTGGCCCATAAAAAAACATAGCAAAATCCATACTCACAAATCAATTTGAGATGAATCACAAACTTAAATGTAAAAATTAGAACCATAACACTTACGGGAGATACCACAAAGACTATCTTGACTATCTTGTAAGGACAAAAAGACACTAAGCATAAAAAAATTACTAAACATCAAAACTTTAAACACACATATTAAACATATTATCATTTTATGTTATATAATTTAAATTATTGAAAAAGACATTGGAAATTACGTATATGATATGATCCTACATTTGTTTAACAGTGTATATCTGTATATATATGTAATACATAAGTGAAGGAAGGGCACAAAAAGATATGTAACACTCTGTTAATGATGATTATAATAGATGTGGGTTGTGGGAACAGGGACTACACCAATTCTACTTTAGACATTTTTACATCGTTTGGATTTTTAACAGTATGCATGTATTTCTTTCTCAATCCAAATTTACATATTTTCCATGTAAAGTATGTAAAATATCTTAAGGAATATTTTAAAATAAGAATTTATTGACCTATATATTTACTTTCAAAACATAGTTTTGCATTTTACTAGCCATCTATCCTTGGGCATTTTCATCTCTGTGCCTCAGCTTCATTATCTATAAAACACAGAAAGTAAAACACAAGGCAGCTCAAGAATTAAATAAGACAGCATATATAAACACGATTTGGATCATGAAAGTAAAAAGTCCTCAATAAATGTTAGCTTTTCTTGCTATTATTAATAAGCAAGCTTGCTAGAAAAGAAATTTTAAACACACACCATTTTCTCAAACTTTGACACATTTCATTTCTCATAATGAGTATCTGAAATATCTCTTCCTTCCCATCTTTCTATTCCAGTTTTCCTCCCAGGTGGCCAGAATAAATTAACACAACACTTCTAGCCTCTCAGTTCTTTTATCCATTCTATTCATGTGGAAATAAAATGAGTCATCTACTTGGCAAATTTTAAAACAATCAACTAGACATGCCTAAGTGCACAGCTCAACTCTTCCTCCTTTTCCACTGGGGACAGGCCTACCCACATTCTCATATTCCCCAGTCATAAATCTTACCCGGACAGGTTCCCCACTAGGACAGTGCTATTTCTGGGGAGTGCTAAGTGTCGCTAATGTGAGGAAGGAGGTGTCCAATATACGGAAGCCTATTTTCCCACAGATATAAACTATGTCCTTCACCTTAGTTCTCATTATACACAACTATGATACTTTGTCCCATATTCCCTGTTCTTTGTCTTTTTTCCTCACAAAGTTCTGAAAATGTTCCCCTCTCAAATACCTTCACATGTGCTTTACATCATAATTGTCAGTCAATTCCTAGGAGAACCAATTCCTAGTAATAGAAAATCACAATTATTTTAGCAGCTAGGTTGAACAGGGGCTGTGTGTCATCCCAGCACTCTATAAACTCAGGGAGATTGTCAGGCCAATTCAATCGCTACTACCTGAAATGAACAACCCTAGACTTTGGGATTCCCCATGGGACACCAACCAAGCAATAAGATCAGTGATACATTCTGCTTAATTAACTATTAAAAGGGCTATCTGCACCAAACTAATGTCTACTATTAAATCAAAGATGTAATCATACGTGAGAATAAAGGCTATGATTATTAGAAAAAATGGGTAGGCTTATTAATGAAGAGCTGTATTATGTTTAAATGGGGTTAAATAGATCTAATGAGTTATAGGCAGTCTTAGAAAGTTTTGTTGCCAATGTAATTTTAGTCTACATGCCTACTTTTCCAATAAACACCAAACTTATCTAAAATATTGACATTAATTATTTTCATATTGGTAGATTCCTCTTTCCTTTGAAGGCTTTAAGGAACCTGGGATTAATTTTACATACTTTATTATTTTAGTAACTCATTAAAATAAGAACATGGGATTTTCAATTCTTGCAATATAGTACCCAAGGTACCTCAACAACCCTATCCCTCGGAAAATAAGTAAAAATACTAGACATAAAATAAGGAAGTCAACAAACAAATTTTAAAAGCATCCATAAAATGACACCAAATTCTTAAGCCAGGAACTGTGGAAACAAGAATCACGAAAGGTACCCAGAACACTTAAGCTGGTGTTGGCCATAATAGCATTTGTCCAGTAAGGTGAGTAAGAAAATAAAAGGCAGGCTAAGGAGCCATATAAGTAAAGTTACTAAGTAAAATAAAGAATCTTTTACCCTGACCCAATTAAAAATAGGAGATTTCAGTAGCTACAACCAAGCTACCCCCATCTCTCTGACTATCTGTCAATCTGAGTTGAGCACTGTAAGTATATTTGCAGGTGGGGGTGTGAGTTGCAGGAAGAAAGGCCCAAAAGAAGCTAAAAGCAAAAGCAGACCCTCAGTTGATTTACAAAGTATTTCCTTCAAAGAAGCCACAGTTGCTCTAACAGCTGACTTCTTAGCACCAACAACTGTATCCACAAAACAGTGAAATAACATACATAGGATCTAATTGCTAACAGAAACTACTATCAGTCTACGATTGTGCTCACAGAAAAAAAATATTTTAAAAACAAGAGCAACAGAATAATCGTGAAAACAAAAAGAATTAGAAAAAGAGGAATAAAGAAAGCATGAAGAAAAAAATATAAAACAGATGGAACAAATAGCACAAAAGGAGATGGCAGCTACAAAACAACCATGCCAACAATTACAATAAACATAAATGAACTAAATACCACAGTTATGAGAAATTTGTTTCTAAAACAGAATTTTTTAAACAAACAATACAAAGAGATATCTAAAACATAAATTTATGAAAAGACTGACGGGACAAGAGAGAATGAAAAAAGATACTCAAGTCATACCTAACCCTGGTGCTCTTCAACCTCTTTTATCTCACAGCACAATTAAAACCCACGGCACACTTGAATGATGTTGAGCAAAAACAAGAATATACTTAACCGTGCTTTGAACTTCTTTCAAAAATAATGTAATTAATTATCGTGGCATACCAGTTGAAAATCACTGCCTAACCCCAAGGAGGCTGGTTAGCTATATTAATATCAGACAAAGTAAACTTCAGGTAAAAAGTATTATTGGAGATTTTTTTAAGGTCACAATATAATGATAAAAACCCTAAATCTAAGAAAAAATTGAAATTTTTCTATATCTAATAACACTCAAAAAATACACAAATAGAACAAAATTGCAACCCTACCAAAGAGGACAATTTAAACACATTATCTCAGTATGGATAAAACAGAGAAAAACCAATCCACTCAGAAGACCTATACCTATCTAGAAAATTAACAAGCTTTACCTCTGACAGAAAAAAACGTATCACCCAGTGATGATAAAATTCACTTTCCCCCTATGTATACACATACTGAGTCATAAAGAAAATTTTGAGAAATTCCAAAGGAACCACACATACATCATTCTAACCATAGTATCATTCAGCTAAAAATAATAATCAAAAGTTAAGTAACCAGAAGGGGAAATATTAAATGAGAAAGAGAAGAACTATACATTAAGCATGTAATGGATAAAACATCAAAGGAATGCGAAAACTTACACAGAAATCCAACCAATGCAAATCCTTGAAATGTATTCCTGCTGAGAGATTTCATCAGCCCTTACATGCCAGGCCTCCTCTGTGAGTCTAACACAGGGAGAGAGGTGGCACAAACCTCACCCTTGCAGAGAAAATGCCACACGCTATGCGCCCCTCATAGTACCCACTCTGGGAAGCTGGTCCAACCCCACTCAGTGCTTCCCTCACGCCATTCTCAGCAGCTCGCTAAGACACACAGGGTAACTCCACCCTGGCAAGCCTTCCCATTAGTAACAACACTCAGAAAGTTGTGAATTGTTAGGCTCATAGTGGTATTCAAAACAAAGAAAACATCGTTCACTGTTTCTATTCCACACTCATTGTTCATCTTCACTGCATGAAAGGCAAGTGGAATTATGAGCACCCACAAAGAGCCTGATGTTGATGGCACATGCATTTCTTCACTAGGAAGATTAAACTTAGCCGCAACAACTTTTTAAAGAATGCCAGAAAACAAAACTGTACATTTCAGCTCTTATCAAATGCCAGGAATTTTAACTCATTTCTCTTTGTTTTAGGTAACCAGTGTCTAAAACATTTCCATGATAATACATGTAACAGCTAGCATTTCTAGTAGTTCTTTTTAATTCAAGCTCAGTCTCTTCAAATTAAATATATAAATGATTTGCCACTGGTTTTCTCAGAAAGAACAAAGAGTTCTAATTTAAAAATGAAAATTAAATTTCCTCTTAAAAGAATCTTCTTACATAAAAATTATCTAATGAGCCATTCAGAAATGTATAATAAAAACTAACAATTTATTTTTTGAACCTCACATTTTTTAAATACAACATAAGCCAGGTGTTAGTTCAGAACCCATAATTATATAGACTATTATGTGAGCTAAAAAAAGAGAGAGATGGTTGATTAGCTATAAATGTATAAATTAATCTTCTCCTCTGAACATGCAAAAAGTCTCTAGGAGATATTTCCATATTTCACATGCACTGTAGACAGAGAAAAGAAAAACCTCAAAAAAAAAAAAAAAAAGACAACTTTCTCCACTTCCCTACTGCACACACAGTTAAATTAAATGCCAAATATTCCTGAGATCAACACAGCAATGATCCCTAGGAGACAACTATTTTTTACTATTGTATACAAACATGACAGGCAAAGCAATGGCCAAAAAAGTCATGGGGTCGGGGGTGGGGGGATCCAGTCAGAAGCACATGGAAAAATCACCAAGAACAGGTTTTTGCTTTTTTTTTTTTTAAATATGAAATACCACCAAGTCTGGCCACCACACCTGGGTCAACACCAAGCCTCTGAAGACAGGCATACCTAGTACGAAAACCCACATCTTCTAAGTCTCAACTCCAGGTCTCTGAAATGTCAGCACTGCCTCTGAAGCTATGACTCGGTGTCACTTGTACCTTACCTTTTCTTCTCTGTTGCCACAATCCTTTCTCAACAGATACACCAGACTTCCCTTTGGTGTGTTCCACCAAAAGTCTCTCAGTCTATCTACTTTCTCTTGTTCCATCTGAATAAGGAAAAAACATCCAACTAACATGTCTCTCATCATTAAAATTACAAAACACATTCATAAAACAGGCCAGACTGAGGCCAGGAGCGGTGCTCACATCTGTAATCCTAGCACTGTGGGAGGCTGAGGCGGATGACTCATTTGAGCTCAGGAGTTCGAGAGCAGCCTGAGCATGAGTGATATCCCAACTCTACTAAAAATAGAAAAACTAGCTGGGCATTCTGGTAGGTGCATGTAGTCTCAGCTGCTCAGGAAGCTGAGGCAAGAGGATCGCTCAAGCCCAGGAGGTGGAAGTTGCTGTGAGCTACAATGATACCATGGCAGCCTATCCAGTTACTTTACTTACATGTAATTCCTACATCCCTAAAATATATAAAAGCAATCTGTAATCAAACCACTGTAAGATCACTTGCTCAAGGCTTCTTGGGTGTAGCTCTCCAGGCCATGGTAACACATATTTAACTCAGAATAAATTTTTTTGAATTATTTTAAAGAGTTTTAGGTTCTTTTCTACTGACACAACTTATCTGGCTAGAAAGCTCTTCATCCACCATTCACATAATTTTTTTTTAATTGAGACAGAGTTTCAACTTTGTCACCCTCTGAAGAGTGCTGTAACATCATGGCTCACAGCAACCTCAAACTCTTGGGCTCTAATGAGTCTCTTGCCTCAGTCTCCCTAGTAGCTGGGACTAACAGACACCCACTACAACGCCTGGCTATTTTTTTTTGTTGTTGTTTGTTTAGCAAGCCCCGGCTGGGTTGAAACCCACCAGCCCTGGCACAGATGGCCAGCACCCTAACCACTAAGCTACGGGCACCCAGCCCATTCACATAATGCTTATAAACACCCTAAACAAAGCTAGTTTTCTACAAACTAAAAAAAAATTAAAAACTAAAATTGCCAATCAAAGAGAAGGTATATTTTTAGCTTTTTGAGAATTCTCCATCCTTCTTTATAAATGGGCTGTAAGAGCTTGCAATCCCACCAATAGTGCATAAGGATGTTTGCACTCAAATGTTCACAGCAGCTCAATTCACAATCATAAAGATGTGGAAACAATCCAAGTGTTCATCAACGCATGAATGGACTAATAAACTGTGCTAGATGTATTCCACGGAGCACAATTCAGTCATACAAAAGATGGAGACTTTGTGTCTTTTATATTTACCTGGAGGGATCTGGAGAATATTCTCCTAAGTAAAGTACTTCAAGAATGGAAACCAAGCATCCCATGTACTCCATACTAAGTTGAAACTAGTAGATTAACAACTATAGGCCCACGAGAGAAAAACACAAATTCAAGAAGGAAGGAGGGGAAGGGGGATCCGGTAAGTTCCCACCTATGGGGTTCAATGTATGGGTAAACAGCACACTTCCAGAGTAAAGCACTCAACTACAACTTTATCTTATAAGCACAAACAATGTAATTATCATGTTTGCTGGTATTCACCTGAAGTATTAAAAACATTTACAATTTCCTTTTAATAAGAGCTCTATATATGAATAAAATGAAGGAAGTTTTCCATGTTGTTTTCTTTCCAATGCAGAGATTAGAAGGGAAAGGAAAAGGGGTAATAGCCAGAATCAACAGCTTTATATTCAACAACTCATGTTACTAAGTTTTGAATGTGAGGGGGGAAAAAAAGAAATAAGCAAAAGAACATCTTAATAGATGTAAAAATAAGAGAAATCACCCAACAGTACAAATGTACTAATCCACAGAACTATATATTTAATGGTTAAAATGGTCGATTTTATGTTACATCATAACACTTTTTTTAAAAGTGAGATAAATAGACCATTCTTGACTATAAAGGCAAAGCAGCTTGGTTATTTCAACAAAAGGAAGAAAAAAGCAATAAAATCTCACCTGCCTAAAAAAGGCTTAAATCATCTCATAACCAACCCAAACTGGGAAAAAAAAATTTTTGTTTAGAACTAGAGACTAACTATAAAATAACAATAATGAAAACATAACATGTCAAAACTAATGGACTATAGCTAAAACTAGACTGATAGGGAAGTTCACAGCCTTAAATGACTTCGCAATAGCACAAAAAAGAAAATAAAGAAAATGAAGTTACCAAACAACAAAAGCTGAGGTACAGAACTAGGGATCACAACAAACCACTTATCTTTCCCAATAAATGAAGACGGGCAGTGTCTTTCCTGTACCCAGCCAGTATGTGAAATATGAAGACATGTTTCATCAATTTTAACAGGAAAGGATTGGACCTCTACCAGAGAGTTTAACACTTTAGCTGAATGCGATCAAGAACTCAAAGGAACTTCAGTTGTCACCTTATCCCAGTTTTTTAAATCAAAGGTGTTGTTCTCTTACTATTAATATTTTCATTGAGAACATCTTCTATTTTATATTAATATCAATTAATTATCCTCTCATTTATTTATAGATGTATTCTCAACCAACATCCCAACAGGTGAACTCAAAAAGTGAATTGGAGAAATTATATGCAAATGAAAAGGAACAAAAATAGCTAAGGAACTCTTGAAAAAAGATTACTTCCCATATACTAAAAATATATGTTAAAAGAAAGACTTGATTGAGCTACTTTAGCTAGCATGGCACAGAGATAGATGAAGGGCTAAGGAGAGCCACAGGAGTCCAGGGAGAGGGATGCACACGGATGGGCAGAGGTGGCACCGCAGAGCAGCCGGGAGAGGACAGACTCACTCAAAGATGCAGGTAACCAGTTATCTACGTTCATTTTTAAAACTCCAACCAGACCTGTACACAGTACCACATACTAACAACAATTACAATTACAAAACTTTAGAAGAAAATGCAAGAGACTTCCTTTATGATCTTGGGGGAGGGAAGCATATCTTTACACAACAAAAAAAGCACAAATCACAAGTGGACAGATTGATAAATTTAGCTACATTAAAATTAAGAAATAATTAATATATAAAGAAATAATATATAAAGAATATATTTCTCTGTATAAAGAAAACTACAGCCCGATCACAAATTAGTAACTACCTGCAACACATATCAACAACAAAGAATTATGACATCTGTAATTTTTTCAAACAGTTCAGAAAATAAATGAATAAATGCATATATGCACATGGATATATATACACACAGACAGACATTACAGTAAAGCAAATAGGGCAACATGTTGACAAGTGTTAAATCCGAGTGATGGAAATAAAGGTAATAACACTTTTCTTTCCCTTTCTAATATTTAAACAGTTTATTAATAGGTTGTAGAAGGTACAGAGTTCCTACAAAGAAATCAAAAGCACTTTTCAAAAGAGGAAACCGAAAAAAACAAATAGAAAAAGATAGTCACCCTCATTAGTAACCAAGGAAATACATATTAAAACTATTATTTAAAAAACCACTTAATGCCCATCATGATGTACAGTCCATGTTAAATGTTCCAGAAGATGGAGATTAATGAGTACTCCCATAACCTGCTGGTGGTAGTATATGTACATATTTGTTTATACTCACAGATATATACACACAGAACGAGAGGCACATTCCAACAGTGTGCTATATAGTGGTACACGTGAGCGGTAGTTTACATAATCAGCAGGTTACCAACCCCAACCTAACCTTAAGCAAAAGAATCAAGTCTCAAAATGGTAAGGATGCCATTCCGTTTATAAAGAGTTCACCACTAAGAAACAATAAATTTAACGTGTAGCAATACATTCAAAGATGGGAACACTAAAAAGAAAACCTTGGGAATACTGATCACCAAAGAACAAAGGATTGTGGTAACACCATGGAAGAAAGAACGAGATGCAACTTTCAAGAAGGAGAAAGAGGATATCAACCCGTTCAGCCCAACTTTTTTTTTTTGTATTTAAATGAATATTTGAGTGTTTTCAATTATATGTAGGTCACTACAAAAATTTTGAGACAGTGTAATGGGTCCATTATTTCACTTCCAAGAAACACAGTCAACAGTGTCATTTCAGATTCACCCGTGCAAGTTTCAAATTGTTCTGCATATCGGTGTTGCTGGCAGGGCTTTATTCCTTTCCATCATGTGGATTTTGTGTTTCTTGATTTTTGTGTATCTCAAAACTCTGGTGATGACCCATATACATATACACTTTGTATACTTTTCTATAATTGAAGTGTATTTTACAAGAACCTACATTCAGAATTTTCAGTAACTGTTTCGGAAAAATGGTTCTCCAAATAGAAAAAAGTTTTTAAATTGTTGAAGATAAAATGTTAAAAATTATTTTACTTTGAGCAATGATTGTCTCGAATGCATTCAGCAAATTTGCTATTTTAAGAACTGCTATAATTGAATTGTTTTATAAACAAAGAAATCCCCCTTAACAGATAATAATAATCACCTTGTTTATCAATATTTAGGGACGAGGTTAGTGTATATGCTGCCAAAGCACATGCTTAGTTGCTTTTCAAATACATGAAATAAAATTTTCATAAATATATACAGTTTTAGAAATTCTCTCACTTATGAAAAACATGCAAGACTGGCTATACACACCAAGGAAATACAAGGTAACTATGTTACTAAAATCTAAAACTATTACTCTTTTACAATTAGTAACATTATAACAATGCACACAGATATCAAACAGTAATGTTTGATAGAATGAAGAGTAATCTTCATATTTTATGTACATTGAAAAACAAGGGAGGACTGGGAAGAGATTTTAAATAAAAGATACAATTGCAGGAATTAAAATTAATCATCTCTTAATAACTTTAGATGCAAAAATTAAAAAGCTTTTAGAGGCTCAGCGCCTGTGGCTCAAGCGGCTAAGGCGCCAGCCACATACACCTGAGCTGGCGGGTTCGAATCCAGCCCAGGCCCGCCAAACAACAATGACGGCTGCAACCAAAAAATGGCCAGGCGTTGTGGCAGGTGCCTGCAGTCCCAGCAACTTGGGAGGCAGAGGCAAGAGACTCGCTTGAGCCCAGGAATTGGAGGT
>CAUYRH010082701.1:0-12920 GCA_963574655.1 Perodicticus potto | reverse complement strand
AGAGGAATTATAGGGTCAAATGGCAAGTCTATTTTTAGATCTCTGAGTATTTTCCAAACATCTTTCCAAAATGGATGAACTAGTTTGCATTCCCACCAGCAATGTAGAAGTGTTCCCTTTTCTCCACATCCATGCCAGCATCTCTGATTTTGGGATTTCATAAGATGAGATTTTTGTATGCAGCAGATATCTGGCCTGAGTTTTTGTATCCAGTCAACCAATGTATGCCTCTTTAGAGGACAGTTTAAGCCATTCACAGTAATTGAAAATAATGACAAATCTTTAGACAGTCCAGTGGGCATTTTTAATCCTTTCACCACTGTGGAAATTGGAATTTTATCAAAAGTTTCTAAGTGTGTTTACTTTTGTGGTGGAGGATTGCACTGGTCATTATAGAGGATAGGTCTGAGGATATCCTGGAGAGCTGGTTTAGTTATGGCAAATTTCTTCAACATGTGAATGTCATTAAAGTATTTAATTTCTCCATCATAAATGAAACTTGGTTTAGCTAGATACAGGATCCTGGGTTGAAAGTTATTTTGTTTTAGAAGATTAAAAGTCAATGGCCACCCTCTTCTAGCTTGAAAGTTTTCAGCAGAGAGATCTGAAATTAATATATTTTTCTCCTTGTAGGTTATGGTTTTCTTATGTCTGGCTGCTTTCAGAATTTTATCCTTCATATTAACTCTAGTGAAGTTAATTATGATGTGCCTGGGGTATGTCTTATTTGGGTTGAATCAAACAACCTGGGTTTCTGAAACTGTCTGCTATCTGAATTTCTTTGTTTTTTTTTTTTTTGTAGAGACAGAGTTTCACTTTATTGCCCTCGGTAGAGTGTCATGGCATCTGACAGCTCATAGCAATCTCCAACTCCTGGGCGTAGGCGATTCTTCTCTTGCCTCAGCTTCCTGAGTAACTGGGACTACAGGTGCCCACCACAACACCTGGCTATTTTTTTTTTTGTTGTTGTTGCAGTTTGGCCAGAGCTGGGTTTAAAGCCACCACCCTTGGTGTATGGGGCTGGCGCCCTACTCAATGAGCCATAGGCGCCACGCTGCTATCTGAATTTCAGAATCTCTTGGCATGTCTGGAAAGTTCTCTTTCATAATCTCATGAAGAAGAGCCTCTGTGCCTTGGGAAGCCACTTCATTGCCTTCATGGATCCCTATCAGGCGAATATTGCTTCTCTTTGAATTATCCCAGAACTCTCTGAGAGAATGATCTGTTTCTGCTCTCCATTTCTCTTCCTCTTTGAGAGTTTGGGAACATTCAAAAGCTTTGTCTTCAATGTCAGAATTCCTTTCTTCTGCTTGCTCCATTCTGTTACTGAGGGATTCTATTGTATTTCTCAGATCTTTGAGGGCTGCAAATTCTTGTCTCAATGTGTCAAAATCTTTGGTTATTTTGTCTTTGAATTCCTTGAATTCTTGAGACAACTTTTGAGATGCTCTGAATTTCTAATTCCAATTTTTCCTCTATTTTATTGATCTTATTTGCAATCCAAATTCTGAATTTGGTTTCTGACATCTCAGCCATCTGCTTGTGAATGGGATCTTCTGTTGTGTCCACCAAATTGTTCCTTGGGGGGGTTGATCTACTCTGGTTATTCATGTTACCAGAGCTTTTCTGCTGATTCCACCCCATGATTATTTTACACCATTTGGCTAGATGAGCAGATAAGGAGAAGTTGGGTTGGGGACTCCAGGAGTAGTGATTGGCCAGTCCTTTGCCCAAAAGCTGGAACTGGTGTCTTTACCTTTTCCTCTAGAGCTTTGCCAAGGACCTGTACAGTGCTACCGCCTGAGAAACTGGGGACCTTCTTGGTGTGGTGGGGCTAAGTGGCTCTGTCTTATTTTCAGCTGGTCTCTGTCTTACCCTAGTGAATCAGTTACTCTGGGTTGAAGTCTGAACTGTGGAGAAATACCAGGAATTAAGTCACCCCACACCCCACAGACAACAATTGGAAAAGGAAAATCAAACCTTTCCACAACCACACACCCAGAGTACCACTTTGGATAGTCCTCAAGTGGTCAGCCCAGTTCCAAGGGTCCAAATCAATTGTCTCAGTAAGCACTGGTCTCAGGTGGGAGAGTTCAAAAGGTCTCTGGCAACTAGATAGCAAGGGTCTGCTGGCAGCTCGAGGATGACTCATTCTGGTGCTCTGTGAGGTCAGAAGGACCCACCCAGCAAATAAATTAGTCTGGGAAGGTTGATGTCTCCTTCCCCACCTTGTACCTCTGTCACACCCAGTCACTGGTAACCCCACCGGGCTGTGACCCAGCTCCCTCCAATGAGCAGATGCTCCAGGGGTTTTGCACCTGCCTGAGTCACAGGGAGATCTATGTCTCCTCAGCCAGGCCACCACTCTCTGCTACTATCCAGCATGGGGAGGTGAGGCCTGACAACCTTGGGTGCTTAATGAGGGCTGGGGTGTTTCACTCAATTCCAGCCCTGCCCCTGATTGATGTTGCTGACAGAACAGAACAACTTGGCAGAATTTGTTTCTGTCCCGGGAATACAGATGCTGTTTGAGTAACTCTGCCCTGTCTGTGCCACTGCCCAGTCTTGGCTGCAGTTCCTGAGACTCAGTGAAGCAGTCCTCTGGGTCAGCCCTGCCCTGGGAGTCTGCTGTCTCTGTGCGTGTGTATTCTAGTCCCCTGCGCTCTGCCCAGGCTGGTGTTGCCTCAGGCCTACCCTTTACTCATGGGGCCTGCATTTCCATCCCAGATCTGTTCCGCCAGTGGCTGCTACCAGAGAAGACACCTGGCTTCCTCTGTTTGCTCAGAGGGACTGGGAGTGTCCTTTCAAAATATCCCAAGGTGTGTAAGCTCTTTTGTTCCTACTGCAGCTGCTGTTCTGTGCCTAGAGGGCACCACCACTCCTGTGTGGTTCCCTCCCAGCTGACCATCCTCTCCTCTCTCCTGTGCTGGAGAATCAGCACAGATCAGCAATAGCCCATGCCCTGTCCACACCCCTCAAGAAAATGCCCAAGAATCTGGACTCCCCGGGGTACAGGCTTCCAGACCTCAGGGTGAGAGTGGAGGGGAGTGCTGTGAGTTCAAAATTGCAGGTAGAGAATATATACAGTTTTATATAGTTTTATGCCTGGCAGAAGAGTGCCATGGCACTGCCATGGGAAGGAGGTCTGGTTTTTAGAGGGTCTCTCCCGTGGGATAAAAATGGTAGGATATTTGAACTCTGCTTGCATGTTTGTATGGAGTATACTGTGAGCCGTTCTTGTAGAGGGGGGGACTCCTCCCCGCTTGGTGATGGTTTCTGTACCTTTTGTTTGTATACTTGGGGTCACAGCTCATCTCAGCAGGGTTGATGTGCATTCTTCAACCTTCTCTCTTATCTCAGATCTGAACCATCAGCTTTCTTGCTAAACTTCTGTCCTTCAACTCTCCTTCTGAATGGGAGCCTCTGTGGAAAGCTGGTCCCAGTTGACCATCTTGCTCTCCACCCTCGACTTTTTTAATTTTTAAGAGTCAAAGTCTCATTCTGTTGTTCTGGGCTAGAGTGGTATGATGTCAGCCTAGCTCACGGCAAACTCAAACTCCTGGGCTCAAATAATTCTCCTTCCTCAGCCTCCTGAGTAACCTGGAACTATAGGCACCTGCCATGATTCCAAACTGATTTTTCTATCTTTAGCAAAGACAGGGTCCCCCTCTTGCTCAGGTTGGTCTTGAGCTCCTGAGCTTAAGGATTCCCAACCCCTCCCACAGCCTCCCTGAGTGCTAGATCACATGTGTGAATCACTGCACCCAACCTCATCCACTGACTTTTTTGGATATTTCAGGGAGACCTTGGCTTTCAAGTAACAGAATCTCAGCTCCTTCAGGCAAATATGAACTTTCATTTTCAGCTCAGCATAGTCATGATCTCCCAATCTGGGTACCAGGCATACTGAGGCTCTCTTATGTCTTGAAGACTCTGGCATATGTTGACCCCTCTATTTAGAATCTGTATTAGTCAGAGTTCTCCAGAGAGAGAGGACCCATCGAATGTGTATATATAGAGAGATTTGGTCTAAGGAATTGGCTCACAGGATTGTCGTGGTTGCTAAGCCCTGAATCTGCAAGGTGGGCAGACAGGTTGGAGACCCAGAAAAAAGTCAGAGTTCAGGTCTGAAGGCAGTCTGTTGGGAGACCTTCCTTCTCAGGGAAGGTCAGTTATTTTTCTCCTAAGTCAGCTAATCTGCTTTTCACACACTCTACTGATTTAAATCTCATCTAAAGAAACACCTTGACAGAGACATCTAGAATAGTGTTAGACCAGATACCTGGATGTTGTGGCCTAGCCAGCTTGATAGGTCATAGAACCTTTTCCTTCCAGCCTCCCTAATTAATTTCTATCTTTCAGATTTTGGCATTGACACTATTTCCTTTGAGAGCCTTTTATGATCATCATGGGTATAGATATCTCCCTTTGAAGTCCCGTACATAATCCTGTACTTATTTAAGGCACAGACTTATTTCATCATGTTATAAAATGCTACTTTTTTGTGGTTTCTTTCCCCATATCAGAAGCTAACTACATGAAAATCTAAATTGTTTACTATTTCATCCTCATCACTTCTATAATACCTGACATGCAAGAATTGCTAAATAAATGTTTATTGAATCAGTGATTTCCTGTGCACCTCAAATTTCTCCCATCGTGGCTTACTTCTTTCTTTCATCTCTCTCTATAACCAGAACTGTAACTAGACTTGGCCTCTGTGCTTTTGTTCTAGGGCTCTGAAATTTACAGTGTGCCAGTTTTAAAAACAATTATGCAATTAATTCAATACTGTGTGCTTATAGTATCACTAACTTTAACACCTAGTTAGCAAGAATAATTAGTTAAAATAGGAAGCTACCAGATGGAAAGAATTATCAATAGCACCCATATGTGAGCCGAGACATGAATCATAAAGTTGATTTGCTGGCGTGTTTATGCTAGCAAAATTCCTAGTTTCAGCTCTGCCTGGACACAATAATTTCTGATAGCAGGTTTATTAACTTTACTTAGTATGTGGGGGGATAAGAAGGTAGGGAATAAACCTGCACTGGGAAGTTATTGGTATGACAGACTGTAGACCTGCCTTTTGACATTTGTCCTGCTAAATTAGAGAATTAGGATTTGAAGTGACTTATATTAAGTGTTTCATGTTATACTGTGTGTTGGACAATGTTCTTTCTTTCTTTCTTCTTTTTTTTTTTTTTTTAGCAGTTTTTGGCCGGGGCTGGGTTTGAACCCACCACCTCTGGCATATGGGGCTGGCACCCTACTCCTTTGAGCCACAGGCACCTCCCATTGAAGCGACTTATAGGTGGTGATCTGCAAATATCAACAAAATCACAGCTAAAATGCTAGCACTCTGGAAGGCTGAAGTGGGGAAGATCCCTCAAGCTCAGGAGTTTGAGACTAGCCATAAGAGTAAGACCCGTCTCTACTAAAAATAGAAAAGTTAGCTGGGTGTGTGGCACACACCTGTAGTTCCAGCTACTGGGGCGGCTGAGGCAGGATGATCACTTGAACCCAGGAGGTTGAGGTTCCTGTGAGTTGGGCTGGGGCCACAGCACTATAACCTGAGCAAAAGAGTGAGATTCTGACTCCAAAAAAAAAAAAAAAGAATAGATGGTTCCCTATTTGCTTAACTGGCAACTTTAGGTCTTCAGACATTTTTTCCATCATTCTGTGACTATTTTTGTCCAAAGTCTTCTCTTAGAGCTGCTTGTGAAACTCAGAGGTCAATCGTCCGCCCTCTCATTTCCTTCCCTTTCTTGGCTTTGGTGCTTTCTTCAGAAACCCACAAGTCTTATTTCTGAGAAACCCCACGCATGCGCTAAGAAGTCAGAGAGGCAGCATCTCAGACTTAGCTTCTTACCCCCCCCACGTGGTTCTCTCAAGGGACGGTGTTTGTGGAGGAGTGAGCATCACCCCAAGTTCCCGCTTTGCTATCCATCAGCTATGAGGACTTCAGACTTCTCATCAGTAAGTGGGAAAAATTGCAACTGCTCTCTCAGTTATAAAAAGTGTGCTCCCTGGAACTTTAGGAGGCACGACTGAGTGCCAGCTGGCAAACGTTCTGTCCCTCCTTTGCTAACAGATTCATTTAGGTCTCTTCTGCCACATCCTCCAGATGCCCCCAATTTATCCACTACAGAGGCTTTTCTTTTAAAAAAATTAGGAGGCATTAACCACTGAGACTTCTATTTTAGTTTGCAGAAAAATTGTCCTCAACATGGGCACCAATGGATATTCAGAAGGGAGGTTCTCGGATCCATTGGCTCTCAACGTATAAATAAATTACATTCAGGCTAATCCGATATCACTTTGGGTGTGAAGGGCTTGAAAAGAATAAACTTGTTAACTAAAGAAATTTTGAATGGATAGGGGCTTGAGTGGGAAGTGTCAGCTGAAAAGATGTAACTGCATGTATATAGGCCATCTGTGTGTTTGGAGGGAAATTATGACTGAGAAATTGTGAGAATGAAAGGAGGGCAATGTGACACGAGGTGCCTCTCTGGAAATGAGATCCCAGGAAAATCAAGTATTTTGTGTGTCGGCCCTGAGGGAGGGGAAATGCCCACCATTCAATGCACAGCCTTGTGCATTAATTTCCCCATTGCTGCTATGTGCATGACCATGTTTAAAGAGTGCAAATGTATTCTCTTATAATTCTGGAGGTCAAAAGTCTACAGGGCTGCATTCCTCCTGGAAACTCTCGGGGAGAATCTGCTTCCTTGCTTTTTCCAGCTTCTAGAGGTTGCCCAAACACTTTGCTTTATGGCCATTTTCTTCATCTTCAAAGACAGCATCTTCAAATCTGTGATTTCTGCTTCCATAATCACATCTCTCGTCTCTCTCTCAGGCCTCCCTCTTCTAAAGATCTTTGCGAGGCCGGGAGAGTGGGGTAATCACTCACACCTGTAATCCTAGCACTCTGGGAGGTGGACTCCTTGAGCTCAGAAGTTGGAGACCAGCCTGAGCAAGAGCGAAACACTGTCTATACCAAAAGTAGAAGCCAACCAACCAAACACACAAAACTATCCAGGTGTGGTGGTACATGACTATAGTCCCAGCTGCTCTGGAGGCTGAGGCAGGAGAGTCACTTGAACCCAGGAGTTTGAGGTTGCTGTGAGCTATGACACCATGGCACTCTACCCAGAACGACAGAGTGAGACTCTGTTTCAAAAACAAAGATCTTAGTGATTACACTGGGCCTTCCTAAGGAATCTGAGAGGGAATCTCCTATTCTCAAATCCTTAATTTAAGCACATCTCTTTTGATGAGGAATGTAATAGGTTTATAGTTACTGGGGATGTGGCCTGTCTGGGGTGGGGTCAGGGAGTCCCACAATTCGGCCTGCCACCCCAAGGTTCTCAAAGTTATTTATGTTTCCATGGTGACTGTTGGGTCAAATTGGCCTGCAGGTCAACTGTTTCAGTGACAGTCACTGCGTATGGGCTGCTTTTCTCCCCTCATTTTCCTGGATTATGAAGCACTGGGTGCACATACATCATCTGATCAGGGCCTCACTCATGGATTGTGTTCAGCACCGAGTCTTTGTTTTTTTTTTTTTTTTTTTGAGACAGAGTCTCACTTTGTCTTTTGAGACAGAGTCTCACTTTGTCACCCTTGGTAGCGTGCCATGGCATCTTACCTCACAGCAACCTCAAACTCTTGGGTTCAAGTGATCCTTTCGCCTTGGGCTCCCAAGTATCTGGGACTATAGGCGCCTGCCACAATGCCTGGCTATTTTTTAGACACAGAGTTTCACTCTTGTTCAGCCTAGTGTCAAACTCATGAGCTCAGGCAATCCACCCACCTCGGCCTCTCAGGACCGAGTCTTATATCTAATATAAGAAAACAGCCACAATAGAGTCTTAAAGCATGTTTAGTCATAATACATGAGAACTTGAGGGGGTCTAAGAAATTGAGTGGTCCATTCCTCTTGTATTTATTGAAGGGAATAAGGTGCCTAGAGACTGATGGGGTTTGTACTAGTCATCAGCTGGTCAGAGACATCAAAAGTAGCACCGGCTTCACAGTTCTCTTCACCTAGATTGTGAATTGGGCTTGGGATGCACTCTGAGGACAGTCAGTATGTGACCTTGTCATTTTCCCCCCATGATATTAAGTAAATAATATTACATTTTAAAAAAAGTTAAATTTCAATGAAGTTCACTGATCTAAGGTAACCACTTTTTCCCATTGTGGGTGATGCAAGATATGACAGAATAAGGGCAATTGGATTTAGATCTCAGGATTGAGAAATTTTTTTCTCTAGCCAGGCCTTGTGGTGGGTGCCTATAGTCCCAGCTACTCAAGAAGCTGAGGCAAGGTGATCGCCTGAGCCCAAGAGTTTGAGGTTGCTGTGAGCTATGATGATGCGACGGCACTCTATCCAGGGTGACAGAATGAAACTCTGTCTCAAAAAAAAAAAAAAAAGGCTCGGCGCCTGTGGCTCAATGAACTAAGGTGCCAGCCATGTACACCTGAGCTGGCGGGTTCAAATCTAGCCTGGGTCCACCAAACGACAATGATTGCTGCAACCAAAAAATGGCCGGGCGTTGTGGCGGGCGCCTGTGGTCCCAGCTACTTGGGAGGCAGAGGCAGGAGACTCACTTGAGCCCAGGAATTGGAAGTTGCTGTGAGCTGTGATGCCACAGCACTCTCTCCAGGGTGACAGCTTGAGGCTCTGTCTCAAAAAAAAAAAAAAAAAAAGACGGTGCCTGTGGCTCAAAGGAGTAGGGCGTCAGCCCCTTATGCTAGAGGTGGCAGGTTCAAACCCACCCCTGGCCAAAAACTGCAAAAAAAAAAAAATTTTTTTTTTAAGTTTAGAGATATAGTTTAAGAAACATAGGTGAAATGAGTATGGGGAGAAAAATCTACTTTTCTTGAGTTTTTTAAAAAAGTGCTTATTTTTCTTTCTTTTCAAAGTTTATAGAAAAGCATTTCTTGAGGGCTCACCTTGTGAGACTTTGTCCTAAGTCCTAAGAAAAAGACAATGGGAGAAGGTTTTATTGAAATTTATCATTTACCTTTTGAATTTTCAAACTTCTGAGAATACACAGAAAGACAGTATTCAATTAAATTTTTTTTTTTGAGATAGAGTCTCACTATGTCACCCTTGATAGAATGTTGTGGCATCACAGCTCACAGCAACCTCAAACTCTTGGGCTTAAGTGATTCTCTTTCTTCAACCTCCCAAGTAGCTGGGACTACAGGTGCCCACCACAACACCTGCATTTTTTTTTTAATTGCAGTTGTCATTGTTGTTTAGCAGGCCTGGGCCGGGCTCCAACCTGCCAGCCCCCTTGTACATGTCCAGCGTCCTACTCACTGAGCTACAGGTGCCACCCATTAAATTAACTTTTTTTTTTTTTAGAGACAGAGTCTTACTTTATCACCTTTGGTAGAGTGCTGTGGAGTTATAGCACACAGCAACATCCAGCTCTTGGGCTTAGGTGATTCTCTTCCCTCAGCCTCCCAAGTAGCAGGGACTACAGGTGCCCGCCACAACGCCTATCTATTTTTTTGTTGCAGTTTGGCCGGGGCTGGGTTTGAACCCGCCACACTTGGTATATGGGGCTGGCGCCCTACTCACTGAGCCATGGGCACCAACCTAAATTAAATTTTAAGGGACAATAATCTTCATGTTGTAAAAGTAGGGCATTGAATGGGAATAATAGAATATGTAAGACATCCAAAAAATGTGAAATGTAGTTCAAAGCATAGTCCTTATAGATGGGAACTTTATTCCCCTCCTTACTTTTGAATTGCTTAATCTGCCAAAATTAGATAAGCCAATGTTAAGCAAGGTTAAACTGTGGAAATTCAGAATTTGGACAAATCCTGACTCAAGAAAAATCAGTGCCAACCTTCACACAGCCCTTTGCCATTTGAATTTATAGTTCCTGCAGGCCTGGTTTGTTGATTCCTGCTTTATTTTTTCTGTGGTATCTGTTAAGTCGGTTTCTCCCATGCTGTAAATCTCTAAGGAACAAGGCCATTTGCTTAGGAAACCAAATGAACACACGGAGGTCACTTGACATCTTGTGATATAACGCATTACTAACTGTATTGTGGAGAGTGAAAACGTTTAGAGAATGAAACTAATTAGAGACGGGGCACACAGTTTGACTTGGAGAATCACTAACATTTTTACTTCTTTATAGCCTTGAACTTGATGTTGGGTGGTGGTGGGGGTGGGGAGGGAAGGAAGAATGAAGCAGAAAGAAGGGAGGAGAGAGAGAGAGTGCTCAGAGGAATGTTTCCAACCTAAGTTGGAGGTGGCCAGGGAGGCGTCGAGCACCTTGAAAACCCAAGTCAATTTAGGATCATCACCCCTCTGTTCTACGAAAGTCTGAGGGTTTTAGAGAGGGATAATTGGTGGTAGCTGCCATCTTGTGGTAACCAGACGCAGCTTTGAGACTGCTTGCTCAGTCAAGCAATTTCTACCGCCTCAGAAATTGCACAAAGGGCGATAGCAACAGTGAGTAGTGTGAATTTCGTAAGGTAACTGGACTCTCTTGAAGCACTCTGATCTGCTCTCCGTGCAGCCTTTCGTGGAATACCATTCAATGCCACCTGGAAAGAAGAAAAGAAGTCTAGGTAGGAGACTTGGGAGGTTCAACCTCTGGGGCCTTCGGATGCTTCAGATAACTACCAGGTTTCAAAACAAAAAAAGACAAAGCAAAACAAAGCAAAATCTCTAAGCTTATCACAATACAAATCTAAAGCTTCTACCATTAAGAATGGCTCCTTTTGGCTCTGTGCCTGTGGCTCAACGGGCTAAGGCACCAGCCATGTACACCTGAGTTGGCGGGTTCGAATCCAGCCCGGGTCCGCCAAACAACAATGATGGCTGCAACCAAAAAATGGCCGGGCGTTGTGGCGGGCGCCTGTAGTCCCAGCTACTTGGGAGGCAGAGGCAGGAGACTTGCTTGAGCCCAGGAATTGGAGGTTGCTGTGAGCTGTGATGCCATTGCACTCTATCCAGGGTGAGGGCTTAAGGCTCTGTCTCAAAAAAAAAAAAAGAATGGCTCCTTTCATCATCTTAGATTCAAGAATTCCCACTTAAAACTATTCCAGTTGGGTACATTGCATACACGAGCTTTGAAATTGTACAACAAAAAAGCTTTCAAATTCAGTAGAAAAGCCATGCAATTGCATCGACTATGTAGAAATTTCTGAAGTGTTACCTATTTGGCAGCTTCCTGGTAATCATGCTCCAGTTTTACCTAACAGTGAAGGTTGTGAGTTATTCTAAGGCCTAAATCCACAGAGAGAGCTCTTAGATGCATTAAGTACTTCCCAGAAATAGAGGCTTATCCCTGATTTCATTTAATTTCTTCCCTGATTAAAGAAGTAATGGATGTTTGCTGGGGGAAAAGCAAAAAATGCTCAAACATGCAGAAACAAGTGACGGTAACATTTTGCAATCCTATTACCCCAGCTTCAGTAGTATGGGGAAGGACAAAGGGAGAAATTTCCCCAAAGGCAGCAAAACATGTGATGACTGGGAACTTGCGAAAACAGTGGCTTCTCAACTGGGGATGATCTTGCTTTCCCTTTCCCAGGACATCAGGTAATACCCAGAGACGCTTTTGTTGTCACAGCTGGTTAGGGTGGCAGGGTGAATTTGTGGGGCAGTCTTGGCATCTGGTAGGTAGGGGCCATAGATGCTTCCATACATCTTACGACATGAAAGATTGCTGCCTTTCGTAACAACACACTCACCGGCCCCAAATGTAGATACTGTGAAAATTGAGAAACCCTTTAGATAAAACTGTCTTGTAATCCCTGTACTTTGGGAAGCTGAGGCAGGAGGAATATTTGAAGTCAGGAGTTTGAGACCAGCTGGGGCAACACAGTGAGACCCTGTCTCTATAAAAAGTAGAAAATTTAACCAGGTATAGTGGTGCACACCTGTAGTCCCAGTTAGGTAGGAGGATTGACATCTTGGGCTGAAGTTTGAGGTTGAGGTTGTGAGCTATGATGATGCCAAGGCACTCTATCCTGGGCAACAGAGTGAGACTGTCTTAAAAAAATGGGCGGGCTATGACTAGCAAAGGGGAGAGTTTTAAGGGAACCTAGAGCTTGGAGATGGGGCGGATGTTAGAAAGATTACACAGAACTCAAGTAATCTTTTAACACCAAAACCTCTTGAGATATGACCCTATGATTCTTTTCCTCTCTCCCACCCTACCCCCCTGAGCAGAGTGCAGTGGTGTCATAGCTCACTGCAACCTCAGACTCAGGCTGTGGGCATCCTGCTGCCTCAGTCCCCGGAAGCCGCTGGGATTACAGGTGCTCGCCCGGGTGCCTGGCTGGGTGTTTCCATTTTATTCATGAGTCCGGGTCTCATTCTTGCTCAGGCAAGTCTCAAACTCCGAACTCAAGCAATTCTCCCTCCTCAGCCTCCCGCAGTGCTGGGATTACAGGCGTGAGCCACCGTGCCCGGCTCTTTTCTTTCTTTCTTTCTGACAGTCTCACTCTTTCACCCTCAGTAGAGTGTCTTGGCGTCATAGCTCACAGTCACCTCAAATTCCTGGGCTTGAGCAATCCTCTTGCCTCAGCCTCCCAAGTAGCTGGGACTATAGGTAGTCTGCCACAAAGCCTCACTAATTTTTCTATTTTTCAGTAGAGATGGGGTCTTGGTTGAACTCCTGAGCTCCAGCAAGCCATGCACCTCAGCCTTCCAGAGTGCTAGAGTGCTAGGATTACAGGCATGAGCCAGCGGGCCCAGCCCTTCAGAAAAATTTAGAAAATTGCTTTCTTTTTTTTTTTGAGACAGAGCCTCAAGCTGTCACCCTGGATAGAGTGCTGTGGCATCACAGCTCACAGCAACCTCCAATTCCTGGGCTCAAGCGAGTCTCTTGCCTCTGCCTCCCAAGTAGCTGGGTCTGCAGGCGCCTGCCACAATG
>CAUYRH010082700.1:0-13521 GCA_963574655.1 Perodicticus potto | reverse complement strand
CCTGTAGTCCCAGCTACTTGGGAGGCGGAGGCAGGAGACTCGCTTGAGCCCAGGAATTGGAGGTTGCTGTGAGCTGTGATGCCACAGCACTCTATCCAGGGTGACAGCTTGAGGCTCTGTCTCAAAAAAAAAAAAAAAACACATATCATTGCTGCCCAAGTATTTATGAATCAATTAACTTCCTATCTCTCCTCTCTAGAGTATAAGCTGCATGAAAAAGACAACCCTTGTCTGTCTTTCTTGTGCCTCCAAGATCCAGAAGGCAGCCTGCTAAATTATAGGTCTCAATAAACATTTACTGAATGATTAACTTCAACCATTACCTCCAAAACCATTCACTACCGTGAACAACAAGCAGAAAACAATCTAATTTTCTTTAAAAAAAATTAAAACGGCATTTATCAACATAACCTTTGCTCAAATACCTGTCCTTTAGTGAGTGGCCTAAAAAGTCGGATGCAGGAAGGGGATGCCAGGGTGTGGATGGGCCACATGGAGTAAGTGAGAGCAGTGACCACCCCCTTCCTCCTGGAAGGCAGGTGTTACAGGACTCTGGCACTTGAGGGGTCCCATTGCAAAATTTCCAGGGAAGATGGGGCAGCTGGGGCAGGTGGGTTTTAGACTGAGCTCCTTTATCTTGCCTGCTAGAATACTACTAAGGCCCGGCACTGGCAGCTTGAGGTTGGCCGACTGTGGGTTCTAAGTCTCAGTTCCTCCTCTGTAGAGTGGACATCATAAGAGGCCCTGTATCTCCCAGGATAGGGAGGATTGGTGTCAATATGGAGATGATGCTTGGCAGATGCCACACGCATTGAATCACCAGAGTTTGTTTATCAGTGAAGATGTCTCCAGAGCTATTTTATCAGTTAGGATGGGTTTTTGCATGCCCAGGATGAGGGATGGAGTCAGACTAAGCACTATTAAATATGAAGAAATGGGATGAGACAAGTCAGAGTTATTAAAAACACATCCCTGAGGGAATTAACTCTCATTTAAGAAGTCAAATCCAATCATAATGGTAAATATTAGACGTGGGCCATACATCGCCTAGACCACAGAGGGAAAGATTTATGGAGAGTTTTCAGATAAATGCCAGCCTGCTGATCAGAGATCCCAGTCCTCAACCAGAGCCAGAAAGCCACCTTTCTCCCTGTGTCTGATGTTATATGAGCACATGTCTACCCAACTGGGCTGCCAGGACATTTACGGTTTCCATTTGGCCCCATCACATCACAAAGAATGTGCTCTAGCCCAAGCCACTGCTCCAGGGAACAATAACCATTTCATACATCGGTATTTAGTTACCAAGCTACGAATGCCCAATAGCCAATCCAAATAGGGCTCCTGCAGATCAGATTCTGATCTCTGCAAATGAGGACAGAGGCTAAAGCCACTCTGAAAGAGCAAAAAAAAAAAAAAAAAAAAAAAAAGAGAGAGAAACATTCTTTTCATAGAAATGTGAACATGTTTACTTTCCATTCATTCATAAAGATGGTTACTAAAGCAGTGATGAAACAGCTGAGGCATGGGAAATCCATGTGGCATAGAATCCTGATAGAGCATAAAAGACTTCAATAATTTAAAAATCTGATTGATCACAAAAGAGTTAGTTTAAAAATCCATGTCTTCCATGTGGCTGAATTTGAAAAATTCAGCATAAACCTTACTCTGGTCTTTTAAGGACAAGTGATGCTGGAGAAATTGTGAGTAGTCTAGCAGAGCTGGAATCAGGTCTAGTGATTGAATCAGAGATTGGTCTGGTCATTGAAGGTACCCCCTTTTTTGCCACAGGAGGAAAAAACCCCATTTTTTCCCTTTACCTAACAAAGATACCAGAAATAAAGAGAATATGCCTTAAACGGGGAAAGATCCTTTAATTCTTACCACCTCTCCAAGGCAGCATAGGAAAGAAAAGGGACAGAAAATGTCTGTTGAAATGTAGACATGAAACACCAACAAGTTGGCAAACCAAGTTTGCCTGTTATGGAAACCGATTTGATCATTCCTAAGAACACTGGGTGTCCTGCAGCTCCTGCTAAGAAGAGACTCAGGAGAAAACTATCAGAATAACTAGAATTGCTGCCAATCCCAGCCTTTATTCTCTAGAACAGTGGTCCCCCACCTTTTTGCACCAGGCATAGATTCCTTTTTCTTTTTAATTTACTATTTGCCGAGCTTATTTTTATTTTTTTATAAATCATAACTGTGTACATTAATGCATTTATGGGGTACAATGTGCTGATTTTATGATGGAAGATAATTTTTCCATGGACCAACGGACAGCCAGGAGGATAGTCTGGGATGATTCAAGCACATTACATTTATTATGCACTTTATTTCTACCATTATTATGTTGTAATATGTAATGAAATAATTCTACAGCTCACCATAACGGAGAATTAGGAGGAACCCTGAGCTTGTCTTCCCTCAGCTAACTAGATGTTTCCAACTTGTGTTTGCAGCTGCTCCCCAGCACTGGCATCACCACCTCAGCTCAATCCCCACCTCTGACAAGCAGGCATTAGATTCTCATCAGGAACATGCAACTTGGATCCCTCACACACGCGATTTACAGTAGGGTTTGTACGCCTATGAGAATCTGATGCCACTGCTGGTCTGACAGGAGGCAGACAGAGCTCAGGCGGTGATGTGATCGATGAGGAGCGGCTGTGAACACAGTTTAAGCCGTACTACCTCACCCGCCACTCACCTCTAGCTAAGGCTTAGTTCCTAACAGCCCACTTGCCAGTACTGATCTGTAGCTTTAAAAAAGTGTGTGACAACTTGCTCGGTCGTATTGGAGGAGAAATGTCAATTCTGTTTTTTTTTTTTTTTTTTTTTTTATTAAATCACAGCTGCGTACATTAGTGCAATCAAGGGGTACAATGTGCTGGTTTCATATACAATGTGAAATGTTTTCATCAAACTGTTTAAAATAGCCTTCATGGCATTTTCTTTTTTCTTTTCTTTCCAGTGGTAAGACAGAATTTATTTACAGAAAAGAATACAGAAAACACTAAAGCTCCTGGTAGAGAGAGAGAGAACTCAAGTGGGGAGAGAAAAGCTCTCTCCGTTTCTCTCCCAGTCTTTCCCCGTCTCCCCCTGTAGGCTTTTAGTCTCGGGGTATATATAGGCGTATGGGTTCCTTGGCCAGGAAACGAATGAAGACAGTCCCTTCCACTGGGGGCAAGGTGAATGAATGAAATGTCACTTCTTAACCCCCATGTGAGCACTCCCGCACTGCCAGGAATTAGAATATATATATGGGTGACCACCCTCAGTGAATAACCATATCAATGTTCTGTCCAACTTTTGATAACCTTTATTGTTGGATGGTGCCATGTTTATATAATTACGATCAGCCAATAAGGGCGGGGCAAATAATAACAGATCTTTACATACTGGGTTATTCATTTTCTACCAAATTCTGGGATCAACTGAGGCCTCTCAACCACCAAAAAATAGGACCTACTGTTTATAAGCAGCTCTCTCCAACATCCTTCACTCTGTGGCCCCTCTACACAAGAGGCCCAGAAATAGCCAAATTCTGGGAAGATAGGCTGGTCGATGGGGATACTAGGAAGGGATGCAGCCAGTTGTTTGGGACCAAGAAAAAAGCCACTGGGGAAGGTATGGGACAGTGAGCACCTTCAGTGAACAAACTGGCCAGGACAGCACTCCCAGACATATGTGGTTGTCCTTTATACGTCTGACTTTCCACCAACCATGAATAATCTGAACATGGGAGGTTCTAGGGTACTTGCTGAGTTCATAAATTGCATAGTGTTTTTTCTCCCTGTCTCAAAAAATAAAATACAAACTACTTCAGATCTCTGGACTTCTAGCTTATCACTTTATGAGAAGGCTAGTGCTAGAGCCAATTATTGCAGAGTGGGAAGATATCCTTACTAACAAAAACAGATCTTTCAGCCAAGTTTGCAAAGCAAAGTCCTATGAAGCAACTTTCCTTCTGACCTGCATTAGGGGAACTAGGCGTGATGTTACCAGACGTGATAGGATTTCAATGAACAAAGCACAGCATTTAAAACAAATTACAAAAGAGAAAAGGTCAGCTTTCTGATAAAGCACTAATAAGTCTAAATTGTTAATAATCCCGTGCTGCACATAAGAGAGGTTTCAAACTAGCTGAGATTTTAAAATGCGGTAATGCTATCCTACATTAATAGTTAACATTTATAGAAAGTTGAAACTGGGCCAGGTACATGCAATAACTCATTGGATCTTCACAACCTCCCATGAGGAAGTATTACTAATATCTCCATTTTACAGATAAATCTGAGGCACAGATAGTTTCCAGGGTTACATGGATGTGACAACGTTGGAACCTAGGCAGTCTGGCATCAGAGCACAGTGATCTGAAAAGCTGCACAGACACTGAAATTTTATAAGAATTGAATTTGAGGCCGAGTATGGTGCCTCAGGCCTGTAATCATAGCATTCCAGGCGGGTGGATTGCTGAGCTCAGGAGTTGGAGACCAGTGAGACCCAGTCTCTACTAAAAAAAAAAAAAAAGTAGAAAAAACTAGCCAAATGTCATGATGAGCACCTGTAGCCCCAGCTACTTGGGAGGCTGAGGCAGGAGGATCACTTGAGCCCAGGAGTTTGAAGTTGTTATGAGCTATGATGCTATGACACATTACCCAGAGTGACAGAGTGAGACTATCTCAAAAAAAAAAAAAATTGAATTTGAGGCCATACCTGGTCACCCCCAGAACTGGAGCTCCACTGCTTTCATCTTTATGTCCCTGGCACAAAGCCTGACTGCAGAGTCAGTGCCCTATGCTACATCATGCTCAGGGAAATTTGTGCAATTGCGGGTGACAACATAATTACAGTTTATAGTTAAAAACATTTCTGATGACCTGTAGTCAGTTGTTTATATTTAATTATCAAGACGAACTGCCTGGGTGGCGCCTGTGGCTCAGTGGGTAGGGTGCCAGCCCCATATACCAAGGGTGGCGGGTTCGAACCCGGCCCTGGCCAGCTAAAACAGCAGTGGCAATTGCAACAAAAATAGCCAGGTGTTGTGGTGGGCGCCTGTAGTCCCAGCAACCCGGGAGGCTGAGGCAAGAGAATCACCCTAGTCCAAGAGCTGGAGGTTGCTGTGAGCTGTGCCACAGCACTCTTCCGACGGCGACAAAGTGAGACTCTGTCTCTAAAAAAAAAAAAGGCCAACTGCCAAATAGAATTAATAGGAGGATGCTGCAAGACAGCTAGAAACGAATTCAAAACCAAAAGTCTTCCCTTACACTAGTCGTTATACAAAGAGAGTAAGGAAAACATCAGCTGCTGCTGGAGCCACAACCGCAAAGGACACAGGCACGGGTCTGAAAACGGCTTCAGTAAGAAATGATAAAACTTCCTTGAAGGTTATGAAAGGTGCTTTGGATTCATGCGGTGATAAACCTTATATATGGATGACAACATTTTAAAGATGTCAATGTTTCCTAATTAATCAATAACTTTAGTGCAATTCCAATAAATTTTTCCACAAAAGGCTTTAGGAAACCTGAAAAATATTTTAGACAATTTTGAAAAACAATTACAAAAACGATGGCCTCACTCTGTCAAATACTGAAACACACTTGAAAATTATAATAATCGAGACAATGTAATATCCGTGCAGGAATAGACAAGTTATTGGAAGGGAATAAAGAACCCTAACATTGACCTATATATTTTTGAGGATTATATGATACCTGTAGGGCAAGATTATACTAATCACTGTGCTAGATTTTTAATCCATTTTAAATTTATCTTTAATCCATTTTAAATTTGTTTTTCTCTTCAGAGTGAGTTTAAGATGTAATTATATATTTCCCACATGAAAGCCAACCCACCTCTCATATGAAAAATCATTGCTAGAAAAATATTAAAGAGGTGGAGAATTTTCTTAAACAAAAAAGGCAGTTGAGATAAATGACTCCATTAATGTGGCCAGATCTAAAAAAGAAACCATAGATTATAACAAGATGCTATATGGTACCATTTCTGTCAATTAAAATACACATGAAAATGGGTATGTTTATCTCAACGATACACAGCTTTTAACATCTAAAACAGACTACACTGAAGTGAGGCAAGATGAAGCTAGGGTTCCCCAGAGTTAAAGGGAACTTTCATTGTAACTACCATTTCTTGTTTAAACAAAGCTTAAAAGTGAATATGGCAAACTATTAGTAGCTATAAACTCTGAGTGGCAGGAATATGGATTTTGCTAATTACTTTTTGCATTTTCCGTATCTTTCAATTTTTTTTTTTGAAACAGAGCCTCAAGCTGTCACCCTGGATAGAGTGCTGTGGCATCACAGCTCACAGCAACCTCCAATTCCTGGGCTCAAGCAAGTCTCCTGCCTCCGCCTCCTAAGTAGCTGGGACTACAGGCGCCTGCCACAACGCCCGGCCATTTTTGGGTTGCAGCTGTCATCGTTGTTTGGTGGGCCCGGGCTGGATTCAAACCCGCCAGCTCAGGTGTACGTGGCTGGCGCCCTAGCCCGTTGAGCCACATGTGCCGAGCCAAATCTTTTAAGTTTTTAAAAGAATCCTCAAAACAAAAAATGTTCAATCTAGAGTTTATTAACTTTTCTGTCAACTCAGTATTTTCTTATTTATAATCTTATTACTTCCAAATATAGGACTTAAACAGGGCAATTATTGATCCCAACTGTGATGGTTAATTTTAGGTGTCACTATGGCCAGGCTGTGATGCCCAGTTGTTCGGTCACACATCAGCCTAGATGTTGCTGTGAAGGTATTTTTTAGTCATGATTAACACTTAAATCAGTAGACTGTGAGCGAAGCAGATTGCTCTCCATCATGTGAGCAAGCCTTTTTCAATCAATAGAAGGCCTTTAAAAGAAAAGATTGAGGTTTCTTGAAGGAATTGTTTTCAGGACTACAACATATTAACCCGGTGTGAGTTTTCAGCCTTTGCAGCCTGTCCCTTGGGTTTAGGACTCGAGATGCAAAGAATCTCCAGACTTCCAGCTTGCCCCAAAGATTTTGGACTCACCAGCCCCCAAAACTACGTGAGGCAGTTTCTTAAAGTAAATCTTAATCTTGGGCAGCACCTGTGGCTCAAAGGAGTAGGGGGCCAACCCCATATGCTGGAGGTGGCAGGTTCAAACCCAACCCCGGCCAAAAACTACCAAAAAACATAAAAAAAGTAAATCTTAATCTCGCTGTCAATCTGTGTGTTACACACACACAGTCATGCATGACTTTAACAGAAAGGATAATATATTCTGAGAAGCGTGTCACTAGGTGACTTCCTCCTTGTGTGATCGTGGAGTGTGCTTACACAAACCTCAGATGAAGTATATATTTTACTATGTTTTTTCACGTGGAAAACAAAATGCCCTAGCACCATTACTGCACATGAATCATTTCCCTTACTTGATGTGCGATAACAATGCCAGGTGCCATTGTCAGGTTTTCATATTTGCTCCTTCATAAAATTATGGGGCCACTATTACAAATGTGGCCCATTGTTGACTGAAACATTGTTACCTGGTGCAGGACTGCAATACATGCATGTAACATACACATACGTAACACTCTGTGTGTGTGGGCACGTGGGCAGCTTCTCAGTCTGTTTCTCTGGAGAACGTGACTAATGTACTAGTGTTGCAAGTTTTGGGGTGGCCATGGTTTCTCACCAACTAAAATGGCCTAGAATTTTTATAATACTGACAAGGGTAGAAAAGTGTGCCCAGGGGGAGGGAGCAAGGACAGGCTCACTAACACATTGGGATTAAACATATCTTGTGTTTATTTCCCAGGAAAATACATCTTATGAACAGATAAAGTTCTTCAGTAAGGTGGCTTTGTGATGCGTGTGTGTTTTCCTCTTGGAAATCTCCCTGTCTACCTGTGACTACTTATTGGCAAAACGCTTTGGGGGCAGACACAAGTCCACACTCCCATGTGGGGGGTGAAGAATCTGCCCTTCTGGTAACCATGTTGGTGTCACCAAAAGCACAAGTTGACAGGCTCCCGAGAGCCTTCACTCTCCACAGGCTACGATCCTAGGATGGGTCTTCTGCTTGGCTCACTCATGTCAATGGCAGAGAATGGGCTGGGTACACACGACAGAGAACGCTCATTTTAACCCACTCAACACATGTCCAAATACCAGATATGCTTGAATAGAAAGTGACTCCCACAGATCAGTTGGCACCCCTTTTTTCCTACCGTAGATCCTTTACTGATTTCACAGAAAATACATTTGAGTCGTTTTAATATTCTGCATTTCTGTTCATTTTATTTTGGTTTGACTCCAACAAACCAAGAAAGCTCAAGTAAGAAACAAGAATAGAATCATTATATATATTACAAAAATACTTCTTGACATCAGTTTGCATTTCCTATATAATTAGAGGTGCATTTAAGACATCTTTATTAGATCGTAAGGTGGCTCCAAATGTAAGTGATCCTCTCCTATCCCAATCACATGATAGCTGAAAAAGCTCTGGGGACAAGTTATTCAATAAATGTAGATGATATAAAGGAGAGAATTTGTATCATTACATGTAAATGTCATTTAAAATATTAAAATTATGGCAGGGTGTGGTGGCTCATAACTGTAATCCTAGCACTTTGGGAGGCCTATCCCTTGAGGCCAGGAGTTTGAGATCAGCCTGAGCAACATAGCAAGACTTAATTTCTACAAAAAAATAGAATAATTAGCCAGGCATGGTATTGCATGCCTTTTGTCGCAGCTACTCACAAGGTTGAGGGAGGAGAATCACTTGACCCTAAGGAGTTTGAAGCTGCAGAGAACTATGATGATGCTACTGCACTCTAGCCCAAGCAATAGAGACCCTGGCTCAGAAAAAAAATTAAAATATGCTACATTTAAGATATTAAGATATACATGATACACATGTATATGTGGATATTTATATATAAACATTAAATTAATGGTAATTTAGAAATGTTTCCACCGCTGGCTCTCACACTTTAGGAAGAATTTACTTAAGAGTCTCCAGCAGCACTGGCATTTTTATACTAGTTCCAGGGATTACAGACACTTTTCTTTTTTTTTATGACTCTGTCTCACTCTGTTACCCAGGCTAGAGTGCCATGCTGTTACAGCTCACAGCAACCTCAAACTCATGGGTTTGAGCAATCCTCTTGCTTAGCCTCCTAACCACCTGGGACTAAAGGTTCTTACCATAACTCCCAGGTAGTTTTTCTAATTTTAGTAGAGATGGGTCTCACTCTTGCTCAGGCTGGTCTTGAACTCCTGAGCTCAAGGGATCCACTTGCTTCAGCTTCCCAGAGTGCTGGGATTACAGGTGTGCGTCACCACACATGGCTGTGGCTACCTGTTGAGTTTTCCAGAACATATTCTCTTCACTTCGATCTAAGTTCTTTGAAGAAAGTTCTTAACTTATTCCATTTTTAAATGATCTAGGCCTTGTTTACAAAGAAACCCAACACTTGTATAAGGTCAGATGTATTGGAATACTACAAGATTTTTTAAACCACTCCCCCTTTTTTTAAAACAAGTTTGATTTCCTTAGTTGACCTCAAAAAGCATTCCCAAATCAGCATTGCCTAAGGTTCCCTAAATACCACTTTGATGTTCAAAATAAAATAATTGCAAGATCCTCCCACAACATAAGAGAATTTGTAAAGACTTAAATACAAGGCATCCCTGTTGTTTCTGAGAACTTTCTTTGGGGGGGGGGGCGCCTTGCATTTTGTGCATATGTGGTAAATCGTGTGACTTATTTTCCACATTTCTTCCCATCTGCCTTTTTCTCCTCAGCAGGTAGCCAGGACAATATGGCACCAAATCGTAATGAGATATTCTCAAAGTAGACTTGGGGACTCGAGAGGAGCCCACAACGTTGGATGCAGAGAACACAGAAGCGGGAGTCCCCCACAGGACAGACAGGACCACGTGCCACGTGACCCAGGTGGGGAGGGCCACTGGCTTTCCAGCTGGTCTTTTTCTTTTTAGGAAATAATTTGTGCAGCTGCAACATGATGCCTTTGGAGACAGCAGGAGGATTATCGGTGGGAGGGTCCTGGGCAGCGGTGAGGCAGGAGTCCTCCCACCTGCCACGGCTTTCTGCCAGGAATCACCCCCATCTCTGCCCTCAGCTGCCCCAGCCCGCAGCAGCAGGATGAGCATCTGAACTCAGCTCTAACGCTGCGGGAAGGCATTGACAACAGCAAAGTGAGTCACAGAGGGCTGCTGGTGAAGGACAGGGAGAATTTTCTAGAACGTCCTAAAGAAGGTCCGAATACCTTGGGAGGGTCACTGGAGCCCCTGATCGTAACCTGTGTTTGTGATTGAGGTGGAAAGGAATAACGGACAAGTCACGATAGGGTGGGGGAGGCGGAAAAGAGCCTGACGGGAAGCGCGCGGAGAGGGCCTTGAAGTGCTGCTGCCATTTAGCTCCAGGTAGGACAGGGCAGTGACCAAGTCCAGATTCCCACCAGTAGACAGGCACAAACCACATCCTACAGGAACATACCGACCAAGCACGTTTCAAAGTGTGGTAGTTTGGGTGGTGCCTGTGGCTCACAGGAGTAGGGCGCTGGCCCCACATGCCGGAGGTGGCGGGTTCAAACCCAGCCCCAGCCAAAAACTGCAAAAAAAAATCCCTTCAAAGTGTGGTAGTTTTAACATGAAAGATGGGAATTTGCCTCTTTCTCTTTGGGCTTTTCTGCATTAAAAAAACTGACCTCAGGCCTCATGTTGTGAATGAGTAAACTGATTCAAGGATGTTAACAGCTTTGTCACAGTGACAACGTCTATCACAAAAAGGAAAAGAAGCAAAGCTGGCGCCAGGGTCCCAGGAGCTAAGGCTAAACAAGGCTCAGTGATGGGCCTTTTCTGCCCAATACCTCACTTCCTCCTCGCTGAGCCTGTGAGAAGACAGACCTTACCCCCACTTGACAGTTGAAAAAGCCAAGCAGAGAGAATAACTAACCTCCCCACAGTCGTGCAGGACAGCAGGCGCGGTGTATTTGTGAGTCAGATAGAACTGAGTGTGAGACACAGCACCTCGCATCACCTACGTAACTCCAGGTGTGTCCCAGGCCTTCTGAGCCTCAGGTCCAGATCTGCAAAATGAGTATGACGCTTGGCTATTTGGTGTGAGATCCCTTAAAGCCCCAGCACGAAGCCTGACAAACAGCAGGCACTCAGTAAAGGTGAGTGCCTCCCTCCCTCTCCCCAATCTTCCTGAACCGAAGTCTCCTAAGACTCAGGTACAGAGCAAGGACTTAACAGGCCCTGGCTGACATACACAGAGGGGAGAACACACCAGCTGGAAGGTGGAACACTGAGGAACTGGCATTCAGCTCATCAGCTGCAGACCTGGGCTCTCAGCAGGATCTAATTGGCTTTGGTGCTGTTCATTAAGGCAAGGCCTTTCTGGTCCATCTGAAACTGACTTGAAGCTGTGAATGTAGTAAAGCCAAAGGTGTTTGATTCTGTTGGGAACACCTGATACTCGTCCTTGCACTAAACAGATCCGTGAGGAGCCATCATTACAGCAACAGCGTGGCTCCCAGGGCAGCAGAGGCTCCCGGGCAAGGCTGTCAGCAGCCCTGGCCTGGCTGGAAGGAGAGCACACGCTTGCAGAGGAAGGCTGAGACTCTGGCTCCAATAGCCACAGAACTTAACAACCAACTCCCAGCTTCTCACATACCCACATAAAATGTTGCTCCGAGGTTTAAAGGTGGGGAAAAGAGATGTCTGAGAGCAGCGGTGAGCTGGTCTGTATATTCCGCTAGCTGTCCACAGCGGGCTGCATTGAAGTCTGGGTTGGAATCTGCTGTCTGCATCCCATTAGGTCCTTGTAGGAGCTTGGAGCATGACTATCTGGTTTGCATTTGCGGCACAGCGGGAAGCCAAAAGGAGCAGCAGAGGGTTTCCAAAGGATACCTGGTAGAGGTTAGCCACACTGAAAGCACCTAGCAAATGCCCAGGTGGTGTGACTGGGGCAGGAGGGGAAGCAGCTCCGGGCAGAGTGTGAAGGCACCGAGGGCTGGTATCATCGCAGCACCTACTAACTGCGCTCCAGACAAAGCCCTGAACCTCACAGCCTGAGCTGCGTCTTCAGAGGAGGCAAGTGGATTAGACACGCTCCGAGATCCCTTTTAGCTAGAACATTATCTCAGTCTTTTAAGAAACCCCTGACTCTGGAAACAACATGAAGGCTAATTTCTAGCACAGTATGTTGCCTGTAACTGGCACTTGGTAATTGCTGACCGCATAAATGAAAGCCCCAACGCTGGGAAGGACACAGATGAAAGTTACGAAGATGGAGCCACAGGCGATGCCCGCACACGCACAGTGTGAGCATGGGCACTCCGGTACATGTTACTATTTTACTTCAGGAGCTGTTGAGTGTTATGTCCTCCATTTGGAAAGCAGTGTGCTAGACATTGTAGGGAGAGGGCAAAAGAATCCTCCTCTTCCCCCTGGTAATCTACTGGAAAGGACGGAATGAACACAATAAGGTGAACTCTCAGGGAAGATAGAACCCACATTCAGTTTTGGTAAAGTAAGCATACCTGGCATTTAGGGCCGGAGTGACAAATAAGATTACCCCATGAGAAAGACATGGCCAGACCATCAGCCAGGGTCCAGCAGGAGACAGAGGCACACGAAAAAAGGTTTTGCTGAAGGGGGTTTTATGCAGGGACTATTTATAGAAGTGGGAGTCAGGCAGGGTGCAGCAGCCTGAGGGCTAAGACAGCAGTGAAGCTATTACGGGGCTGCAGGTCTGAAGGGCACAGGTAGGAAGTGGCATCAGGGGATGACCTGGGAGCTCATGAAAGGGAGCTGCTTCTCGGGAACTGAGAAGAAATCAGCCATTGTCAGAACCTGGGCAAAATCTGAGGGTAGGGTGGTGGCGCTGGTGGCACAGATTGGAGGATAAATACTCCAACACCCTTTCCTCCCTCTATTCGGATGCCCTGCCATGGCCTCTTAGTGGCTGCAGCCAACCAGAAACAGAGGCAAGGGAGTCCAGATTCTGCAGATCCCAGAGGGGATCCTCTTAATTCAGAGGAAAGCAGAGAATGCACCAGGGTCAGAGAAAGGAAGGAGACCATGAACACTCACGCATGTATACCCCGGAGAGGCATCTGGAACAAAGGTATCATTTGACAGACAACCTTCAGAACAGGAAAAGATATTTGCCTGTTATGAATCTGACAAAGGGCTGACAATTATAATCTACAGAGAACTCAAATCAATAAAAAGGAGAGCAAACAATCCCATCTACCACTGGGCAACAGACATGAACAGAACCTTCCCCAATGACGACAGTCGAATGGCTTACAAACATTAAAAAATGTTCATCTATTTATATGATTATCCATGCAAACTTGTCCTTACAATAACCTTGTAAAGGAAGATTGAACAAAATTATATCCTATCTGATAATATACTACTACAAATTGACAAGGATATATAAAAATTTTTAAGAGGTTATCACACTTTAATATGAAGCCAGTAGATGATATAAT
>CAUYRH010082696.1:0-52880 GCA_963574655.1 Perodicticus potto | reverse complement strand
TGGATAGAGTGCTGTGACATCACAGCTCACAGCAACCTCCAATTCCTGGGCTCAAGCGAGTCTCTTGCCTCCGCCTCCCAAGTAGCTGGGACTACAGGCGCCCACCACAACGCCCGGCCATTTTTTGGTTGCAGCCGTCATTGTTGTTTGGCTGGCCCGGGCTGGATTCGAACCCGCTAGCTCAGGTGTACGTGGCTGGCGCCTTAGCCCGTTGAGCCACAGGCACCGAGCCATGTTATATGCTTTATATACTCTGTCAAATTTACTCCTCACAACAATTCAGATTTATCTCTTATTTTCATCTCACTTCATTGATGAACATTAGGGAGTTTAAAGAATTGGTCTAAGTTCATATAGATAGTAAGAAGGAACCAGACAGTCCTTTTCCAAATCCTGTGCTCTTAGCTTTCCAGAAACTCCACTTTGAACTGGTCTATCTCTCAGAATTACCGGCTTCAAGACAAGCCCTGAGCCTTCTAAAGGGCCACCATGCCGGGTAAACCAGTGTGGGATGGCAGAAGTGGCCAGATACTCCTGATCCTCAGAAGGCCTGTCCTGGACACTGAGAGGTTTGACAAGGGAAGTCCAATCCAAGGTTTTTGTAGGCTTGGCACTCATAGCTCACCGGCCACATGCATGGGGGCTGGTTGGGTTTGAACCGGGCCCTGAGCCAGCTAAAACAATAACAACAATAAATAGCCGAGCGTTGTGGCGGGCGCCTGGAGTCCCAGCTACTTGGGAGGCTGAGGCAAGAGAATCACTTAAGCCCAAGAGTTGGAGGTTGCTGTGAGCTGTGATGCCACAGCACTCTTCTGAGAACGACATAGTGAGACTCTGTCTCAAAAAAAAAAAAAAGAACAAGGATTTTTGTAGACTCAGAGCTGGGATGCCCACCGGGTAGGTGTAAAAAGAGTGCACCATGGAGAGATGTACTATTATCAAGCCTATAACCAGCTATATATCTTGAATAAACTTCCTTAGTATCACTAAGCCTCAATTTCTGCATCCATAAAATGGGCATACTAACATCTTCCTCAGAGGTGGATTTGTGAGGATTCTATTTAACATTGCAGGCAAAGTAGTGCCCGTCAGCCAGCTGGTGCTCCATGTGGCTAGTTCTCACCTTTCCACATTATCTTCCTCCTCCCCATGCCTTACTTAGCAAAGACAGGCAAGGAGAGAAAGAAAAGCACCTTCTGTCTTTTCCCAGGGGCTGCTCCTCCCCTCCTCCACCTCTTTTCTTTCAGTCCACAAAATGAGAACTGAACACCAAGCTCCCCAGTTCGAATCCCAGCTCAGATGTCTTCTTCCTATCCTTGTGACCTTGAGGAAATCTCTGTCACCTCCCTCAGCTGAAGAACATACCTCCCTCACTAGAGCTGATGAAAACCCCTTCTGTAAACGTGCCTGGTACATGGTTTGTTTATTCTCCATATCTGGAACAGTGAAAGGGACAGAGCTGGGTGGGTCAGGCTGCTCATTCTGGTCAGAGAGCAACCAGCTCCACTCCATTTCCCATCTCCTGAATAATTCATGACAAACAAAACGACTGGGCCAGACCTGGGCTCTCCCTCCTCTTGCCAGGGAAGGGAGAAAAGTTTCTAATTACAGATCAGCCATTCAGGCTGTGCAGGGCCCCTGGGCTCTGCACACAGGGGGTATTTATGGGAAGAGACTGGAGAGGAGGGGTTAGGTTCTAGCCCCTTTCCAGAAGGAACTCAACTCTTTTTGAAATTGTAGCTTTGGCCTGCTAAGGACTGAAGAGGGACTGCCTGCTAAACAACTTAGAAGATGCTCTGGGAGAATGAGGCAGGTGGATTGCTTGAGCTCATGAGTTCAAGACCAGCCTGAGCAAAAGCAAGACCCTATCTCTACTAAAAATAGGTAAACTGAAGCAAACTCTTGAGCCCAAGAGTTGGAGGTTGCTGTGAGCTATAATACCACGGCACTCTACCCAAGGCAATAGTGTGAGACTCTGTCTCAAAAAAAAAAAAGAAAAGAAAAGAAAGGAAGGGCAGCGTCTGTGACTCAGTGAGTAGGGCCCTGGTTCCATATACCAAGGGTGGTGGGTTCGAACCCTGTCCTGGCCAAACTGCAACAAAAAAATAGCTGGGCATTCTGGTGGGTGCCTGTAGTCCCAGCTACTCGGGAGACTGAGGCAAGAGACAGGGTCTTGGGAATATAGGGTCTTGGCAATAGTGTGTGACTCTGTCTCAAAAAAAAAAAGAAATGAAAGGAAGGGCAGCGTCTGTGACTCAGTGAGTAGGGCCCTGGCCCCATATACCAAGGGTGGTGGGTTCGAACCCTGTCCTGGCCAAACGGTAACAAAAAAATAGCTGGGCATTCTGGTGGGTGCCTGTAGTCCCAGCTACTCGGGAAGACTGAGGCAAGCATCGCCTAAGCCCAAGAGTTGGAGATTGCTGTGAGCTGTGATGCCATAGCACTCTACCAAGGGCAACAAAAGTGACACTCTGTCTCTAAAAAAAAAAAAAAAGAAAAGAAAAAAAGGAAAGAAAAGAAACTTAAAAGAGGCAGGAAGAGTAAACCTTGCTGAGGTTTTAGAGAAAAGAAGCACTCAGAAAAATGCCAGGTCAGACAGGTGCTCTGGGGAAGTCCTGGCCAGGAGAAATCTCAGTGAAAGAGATTTCCCCGCGTCCCATGGAAAGTGCATCAAAGCTAGGCTTCAAAACAAACATGTCCTACAAAAAATAGTTAGCTAGTAGGAATAAGATCTAGTGTTCTATTATTGTACGGTAGTGGGACAGTAGTTAACAATTTATTGCATAGCAGTGGCTCATGCCTGAAATCCTAGCACTCTGGGAGGCTGAGGCGGGTGGATTGCTTGAGCTCAGGAGTTCAAGACCAGCCTGAGCAAGAAGAGCAAGACCCTGTCTCTAAAAATAGCTGGGCATTGTGGTAGGTCCCTATAGTCCCAGCTACTTGGGAGGCAGAGGCAAGAGGATTGCTTGAGCCCAAGAGTTTGAGGTTGCTGTGAACTATGACACTACTAAGGGTGACAAAGTGAGACTCTACCTCATAACAAACGAAGAAACCCAAATTTGTTGTATAGTTCAAAATTGCCAGGGGAGAGGAATTGGAATGTTCCCAGCATATAGAAGGGGTATTTGGGGCGTGGCGTAATGGCTCATGCCTATAATCCTAGCACTTTGGGAGGCAAAGGTGGGTAGATTGCCTGAGTTCACAGGTTTGAGACCAGCCTGAGCCAGAGCAAGACCCCGTCTCTAAAAAAAAATAGTTGGGTGTTGTGGTGGGAGCCTGTAGTCCCAGCTATTTGGGAGGTTGAGGCAAGAAAATCATTTGAGCCCAAGAATTTGAGGTTGCTGTAAGCTATGACACTATAGCACTCTACTGGAAGGCGACAAAGTGAGACTCTGTCTTTATAAAAAAGGGGAGAGTGGCTCGACGCCTGTGGCTAAGTCGCCAGCCACATACGCCTGAGCTGGTGGGTTTGAATCCAGCCCGGGCCTGCCAAACAACAATGACAGCTGCAACCAAAAACTAGCCAGGCACTGTGGCGGGTGCCTGTAGTCCCAGCTACTTGGGAGGTGGAGGCAGGAGAATGGCTTAAGCCCAGGAGTTGCAGGTTGCTGTGGGCTGTGATGGCCCAGGGCGACAGCTTGAGGCTCTGTCTCAAAAAAGAAAAAAAAGTTGGGGAGTATTTGGGGTGATGGGATGTCTCAATTGCTCTGGTTTAATCACATCGCATGCATGTATCAAAATATTGTGATGGGTCCCCTCCCAAAATATGTACAACTATTATGTATCTATAAAAAAAAAAAAAAAGGAAGATGTCTTGCCCTGAAACCACAGCATCTCAGCTGCAGTACAATTTCCTCATCTATAAAATGGGGAGAAGTCCAGAACCCTGTTTTAATGTCATTGGGGAGTTACATGACTTAATATATATAAAGGCTTAGAATACTTCCTGGCACATAAACTAATAAAATATATATTAATAGTAGGAGAGTTTTTTTTTTTTTTGAGACAGAGCCTCAAGCTGTCACCCTGGGTAGCATGCCATGGCATCACAGCTGACAGCAACCTCCAATTCCTGGGCTTAAGCGATTCTCTTGCCTCAGCCTCCCGAGTAGCTGGGACTACAGGTGCCTGCCACAGCGCCTGGCTATTTTTTGGCTGTAGTTGTCATTGTTGTTTGGCAGGCCCGGGCTGGATTTGAACCCGCCAGCTCTGGTGTATGTGGCTGGCACCTTAGCCGCTTGAGCTACAGGCGCTGAGCTGAGTAGGAGAGTTTTTTGTTTTGTTTTGTTTTTACATTATGCTGCCTCCATGGAGTAGTCAGTAAAAGTAAAGGGGAAAAGAAGAGAAGGGTCAGGGAGTCTGTTAGGACAATGACTTATGAGACAGTTTAGTATAGTGATTAGGAGTAAAGAGCCCATATATAACACCATATAATAATAAAAACAGGCTTGGCTCCCATAGCTCAGTGGTTAGGGTACACTGGGCTGGAGGGTTTGAACCCAACCTGGGCCTGCCAAACAACAATGACAACTACAACAACAACAACAAAATAGCTGGGTGCGGCGCCTGTGGCTCAGCGAGTAGGGCACCAGCCCCATATACTGAGGGTGGTGGGTTCAAACCCGGCCCCGGCCAAACTGCATCAAAAAATAGCCAGGAGTTGTGGCGAACGCCTGTAGTTCCAGCTACTCAGGAGGCTGAGGCAAGAGAATCGCCTAAGCCCAGGAGCTGGAGGTTGCTGTGAGCTGTGACTCCATAGCACTCTACTGAGGGTGATAAAGTGAAGGCTCTGTCTCTACACACACAAAAAAAAGCTGGGCGCTGTGGGTGTGCCTATAGTCCCAGCTACTTGGGAAGCAAGAGAGTGCTTAAGCCCAAGAGTTTGAGGTTGCTGTGAGCTGTGACACCACAGAACTCTACTGAGGGCAACACAGTGAGACTCTGTCTCAAGAAAAAAAAAAAAAGAAAAAGAAAAAGCTCGGCACCCATAGCTCAGTGAGTAGGGTGCTGGCCACACGGGCCAAAGCTGGCGGGTTCGAGCCCAGCCTGGGCCTGCTAAACAACAATGATAACTGCAACAAAAAAAATAGTTGGGTACTGTGGCGGGCACCTGGAGTCCCAGCTACTTGGGAGGCAGAGGCAGGAGAATCACTTACGCCCAAGAGTTTGAGGTTGGAGTGAGCCGTGAAGCCACAGCACTCTGCCCAGGGCGACAGCTTGAGACTGTCTCAAAAAACAAAACAAAACATTTAATTAAAAAAATAAAAGTTTGGCACCTGTGGCTCAATGGGCTAAGGCACCAGCCATGTACACCTGAGCTTGTGGGTTCGAATCCAGCCCGGGCCCACCAAACAAAAATGACGGCTGCAACCAAAAAATAGCCGGGTGTTGTGGTGGGCACCTGTAGTCCCAGCTACTTGGGAGGCGGAGGCAGGAGACTTGCTTGAGCCCAGGAATGGGAGGTTGCTGTGAGCTGTGATGGCACAGCACTCTATCCAGGGTGACAGCTTGAGGCTCTGTCTCAAAAAAAAATAAATAATAAATAAATAAATAAATAAAAACATAGAGTAAGGACCCCAGGACTAAGCTATCCGGGTTCAAATCCCAACTCTGCCTCTTATTAGCTATGTGATCTTGGGCAAGTTACTGTCCCTCTCTGAGCCATCTATAATAAACAGTAACCACTGCAACTAGTGGAGAGTGGTGACTAAAACAGATGAGGTCCCTGTCCTCATGGAACTTACAATTTAGCAGAAAGGTTGTATTAATACTAATCAACACTCTGATTCCGAGCTGACCTTTGAACCAGAAGGTAGGTCTGACCCAGGAGGCATAAAAAAGAACCCCCCACCATAACCTTTGCCTCTTCACTTACTTGCCTTGACAAATATGTCTTGCTTTGTAAACTTTCTCACTCTGTGAACTTATCTTTCTTTCCCTCCGTAAACTTTGTTTCACATTAAAAAACTAATCAAGAGCATTCACTGGTTGCCTGCCTACTGTCTGCAGGTCCTGTGCACTCTGCACGCGTTCTCTCAACTAAATCTCATAGAATCTATCCCACACTCCCCAGTTTATACATGAAGAGGCTGAAACTCAAAGAAGTCAGGAGCAGAAAGGGGATTTGAAACTAAGAGATCACTCAACAGCACCGATGAATTGCCAAATTAGCATGTTGAGCGAAAATAGCCGGACACAAACAAGTACACGTTGTAAGATTTCATTTAGATGACATTCTAGAAAAGGCAAACTAACCTATAGTGACAGAAAGCAGATCCGGAGTTGCCTGGGACTGGGGTGGGAGGAGCCCTGACTGCAAGGAGCACAAGGAACTTATTTAGGAAGACGGAAATGTTTTACATCTGCCAATGATACTAGCTACATGGGTATATGAATTTGCCAATGCTCATCTAACTGGACACTTAAAATAGGTGCATTTTCTTACATGTAAATTACACTTCAATGAAGTTGGTTTTTTAAAATGGGGCGGAGGTGGGGGATGGGAAGGCCACTGTATAGCAAACTCCAGAGCCCTGCAACCCTTCTTGTTATTTGAATGTCTAATTTCAAGCTCATCGGTGGGCAGAAACTGTATCAGATTCATCTTTAGGTCTTTATCTCACTACCCCAGGGCCCAGTAAAATTCTTAAACCCAAGAGTTCAGATAGATGAATACACGCTGGGCACTGTAGCTGGGTGTTGTGGCCAGTGCCTGTAGTCCCAGCTACTTGGGAGGCTGAGGCAAGAGGATTACTTGAACCCAAGAGTTTGGTTGCTGTGAGCTATGATATCATAGCACTTTACCCAGGGTGACAGAGTGAAATTCTGTCTCAAAACAACAACAAAAAAAAAACCAACCGAAAAACAAAACAAAACAAAACAATCTTGGGCACCTGCATTGTCGGGTGCTGAGGTCACAGAGCAATGGGTCTAGTGGGAACACAGAAGAAAATGACCAAATAGACACTAAGCAGTGGGTAAATGTTCTGACAGGGTAAGCAATTCATTACTGGGCCAGAAATCTTGCTCCAAGCTTAGAACTTGGGGCATGAAGATCTCAAGCTCTGGAATCTACTGTCTGTGTTCAAATCCCCACACTGCTGCTTGCTAGCTAAGTGACTTTCGGTGATCACCTTAGCATACCAAGCCCCTGGTCAACCTCAATCCCCCAAAATGGGGATCACAGTAGGTCCAACCTAGAGGGCTGTTGTGAGAGCTAAAGGAAACAGCAAATGTCAAAATGTCACCCTATCCCCTGATAGGTTCTTGACATCCCCCAGCTGGGCAGGCCATAGTATGCACTGCATAATTGTTGGCTGTTCCTAGCATGACTGAAGAGTAGGGAGCTGGCACACACAGGAGGGGGCTGCCCTGCCTAACCTGAAGTGGGAGAGGGGTCAGGGATGCTTTCCTAGAGAGGTGATACCAGGAGGAAGAATTGGCCAGTTTAAGTGGCCATGGGTCTAGGGGTGAGTGGGAACAGTTTGAAGCAAAAGCTTGATAAATATTTGCTCAATGAAAAAAAATAAGAGACTGTACAAGTCTTGCCTGTAACCGAGGGGGACGGAAAAGGCCTGCCAGGCAGACTGGAGGGGATCTCAGGGGGCCGGGGTTGGGTGGCTGGCCTTACTGACAGGTTCTAGATCCTAGATTCTCCTGGGTTGGCCAGACTCACCCTGTGCCCTGCCCACTTCCCCTGATAGGTTCTTGACATCCCCCAGACCTGAGGCCTGGAGCCCAAGAGAGGGGGAACGGTGGGGCGGGCTGGCGGGACGGGGTACTCTAGGGCCTTGTCCCCCAGTGAGAAAGAGCCAAGTCCTTGCTAGGCGCCTCCCTCGCCCCCGTTGTCCGAGTCACAAAGGACTGGGATCAATGGGAAGCGCGAGCGGCCCGAGGGCCTCCTCTTTGTGCTGCTGTCTGAGGCCTGTTTGCACCGCCGTCTCCGCGCCCCCATTGATCAGGCATGTGGAAAGATTCCGCCTCCCGGGCTCCCTTTGTGGCCTTGTTGCCAGGCTGCGCCCAGCGTGACTGCACCGCGCAGGGCGCTCCCGCCTTGCGGTGGGCACAGGGCTTCAATACCGGGCAAGGTCCCCCGAGAGGATAGGGTTGCCAGATTAAACAAGTGAAAATACAAGATGCTCAATGACATTTGAGTTTCTCATACATAACAAATAAAATCAAATAATAGTAAGAAAATTAAGTATAAGTATGTCCCAAATATTGCACAGAACATTCTTATACTGAAAAAGTGTTGTTTAGCTGAAATTCAAACTTAACTAGGTGTTCTATATTTTACTCGGTACCCTAAGAGAGGGGGAAAGCTAATAAAGCTCATTGACCAGAGCTAGCACTTATGTTATCCTCAACTTCAGTCCTTGGAGTTTTATCTGTTTGTTTTTTACCTGGGGTCATATCTGCATGCCCCCTGAACTACTTTTTTTAGATACTATTTTTCTTTAAATAATTTTATTTTATTTTATTTTATTTGAGACAGAGCCTCAAGCTGTCACCCTGGATAGAGTGCTATGGCATCACAGTTCACAGCAACCTCCAATTCCTGGGCTCAAGGGAGTCTCCTGCCTCCGCCTCCCAAGTAGCTGGGACTACAGGCGCCCCCACAACTCCCTGCTGTTTTTTGGTTGCAGCCGTCATTGTTGTTTGGCGGCCCGGGCTGGATTCGAACTTGCTAGCTCAGGTGTACGTGGCTGGCACCTTAGCTGCTTAAGCCACAGGCGCCGAGCCTAAATAATTTTCTTTTTAAAAACTTGTTAATGTGGGGCGGCACCTGTAGCTAAAGGAGTAGGGCTCCAGCCCCATATACCAGAGGTGGCGGGTTCAAACCTGGCCCCAGCCAAAAACTGCAAAAAAAAAAAACTTGTTAAAGGTGATTTATTGATATACACTTTATGTATAATAACTTGAACAAATATTAAACATACTTCTCAATGCGTCTATACCTATGGGGATGCCCATGTGACCACACCCACATCAAGATATAGAATGTTCTGGGGCGGCACCTGTGGCTCAAAGGAATAGGGCGCTGGCCCCATACGCTGGAGGTGGCAGGTTCAAACCTAGCCCCAGCCAGAAACTGAAAAAAAAAAGATATAGAATGTTCCCATCACCCCTGAAGGTTATCCTGGACCCCTTGGCAGCAACCTCCCTGTTGGCAGCCACTCTTCTGACTTGTCAACATAGATTTGCTTTAGCTATTGTTGAATGTACTATAATCCAATCATATAGGATGTATTCACTTGAGCCTGACTTCTTTTTTTTGTGTGTGTGTAGAGACAGTCTCACTTTATCACCCTTGGTAGAGTACCGTGGCATCACACTGCTCACAGCAACCTCCAACTGCTGGCCTTAGGCGATTCTCTTGCCTCAGCCTCCCTAGTAGCTGGGACTATAGGCGCCCGCCACAACGCCCGGCTATTTTTCTGTTTTGCAGTTCGGCCGAGGCTGGGTTTGAATCCGCCACCTTTGGTACGTGGAGCCGGCGCCCTACTCGATGAGCCACAGGTGCTGCCCCGAGCCTGACTTCTTTTGCTCAACATTATGTTTGTGAGATTTGTCCACATTGTAGGTTGGATAAGTCATTTGTTCCCTTTTGTGGTTGGCTAGATAGCCCTCTGTATGGCAGTGCCACTGTTTGTTCATACGTTTTGGAATTGATGGGTGTCTCAGCTCTGTTTAGTTTTTGGCTACAATGAATTAAGCTGCTACAACCATATTTGTACTTGTCATCGTTTGGACTTAAATACTGTTTGTGAATTCATGGGTTAGAAATGCTACTTTTACTTTTTTTCTCCTTTGTATTAGACATGTAACTATTACACGTAGTTCTGTGATCATTTTTGTACTGCATCATCAATGGCCATGTACCAAACTGCAGAATTCAGAGAACAGATTGGCTTGGGATAGACTTTGAGTTAGCTCCTTTGGACCTCAGTTTCTTCATCTGTAAAATGGGGATGATAATGTTAATTGGCTCATGCAGTGGCTGAAAAGGCAAAATGGGATAATACAGTATAAAAGTACACAGCACTGGGCTGGCACATAGTGGGTGCTCTACACAAGGGAACCACTCTTGAGTGCTCCATTGACAGCAGCAGTTGAGCTGGGCTTGTTAGATCCCTGCTGTCTTTCCATTCTCATTTCAATCCTTGGAAGTAGGTATAGTTAGTTATAAACAACCTGTTTTGCAGAGGAGGAAACTGAGGCTGTGAGAGGAGGCACAGTCAGGTGCCTTCTTGGTATAGTTAGCAACTGACAAAAACACCACCCTATGTGATTTCCAGAGCCCAGTGACTGGAGGGACAAATGAGGCTTCATGCTTAGAGACGACAGTGGATTACAAAGAGTCCTGTTTCTGTCACCCTGTTAGCCTCCAACCCTAAGGCTAGCTGGTTTCTCTTTGGAGGGCAGGCGGCCTAGGCTGGACATTTGTAGGAGACGCCAAGCCTTCCAGCCAACAGGCAGGTGGGAAGACAGGCAGGGCGGGTCTGATGGGGTAGATGGGGGACAGAGGAAACAGGAAGGAGGAGGAAAAACTCAGCCCTCCTGCAGCTGCCGCTGTGGCTGCTGGCAGAGCCCAACATCGCTACCTGCCATCTGAAGGGCAAGGGAACTGCTGATCTCAGGCGATTAGCATAACAATCCCTGATCAGCGTCCTCAGGGGCCCAAAGCTGGGACTGCACAATCCCATTTCAAGCCAGCTCTTTCTTTAGCTGGCTAATTAGGGGGGGCAGGGGCGGAGGTGTGTGTGTGTAGGGGGAAACAACCTTCTTAAAGGGACCCAGCACCCAGGGCCCAGGCTGGAGCTGGAAGCTTGAGAGGGTCAGACAAACAGTACCTTCAGCCCTGGCAAAGCATGGACACCATCATGCAAAGCTTGATGCACCCCCAGCAAAGCTTGTCTCCCCCCAGACCAGAATGAAAACATCTGCCCTCACCAGAGATTTCACTGGGCTTCTTGTTTCCACCTTGCTCAGCTCCATCAGTGCATAGCCATAGGATTGAAACTTCCCTTTCATAGCTGTGAGCCAGTCTGGGTACAGAGTAAGTGCTCAAATATAACTTTGATAATAAGTAACCGGAGCACAGAGTCGAGGGTACAGAACTCAGGACTCTCCCAACTCATATAATGAAGTCCGAGGCTGAGCGCTAATGGAAGTCCTGAGGCCCTCCTTCCCTCGCCCTCACCAGTCTCCTGGGCACTAGAAGTCAGAGAGCAGACAGAACACAGGTTTTCAGATGAGATAGAGGTAGGTTTAAATCCTGACTCTATTCCATCCTTCTAACATTTCTGAGTACTTTTCAAAGAAAAGGAAAATGAACTCAGAAAGCCAAAGTGACTTGCCTGAGGCATATAGCTAGAAAGAGAGGCTCAAGTTCACCTGACCCTAAAAACAATGGCTCAGGGGCAAGGGATAGCAGTTATTGTAACCACTACCCTTTTCCCACTCAGCCAGCCGGGCAGTCTCAGGTATCTTTTGATCAGGGACTGTGTATTAGGCACTGTGCTGAGAACTAGGTACAGAGCTGAGCAGTAGTCAAAAAATTTCAGTGAGTGACAAGGGCCTTGCAGACAGTAAAACAGAGCAGTGGGCTAGGTCCTAGGGCTTTAGGAAGGCTTCTTCCAAGGAGGTGATATTTAAACTGCAGGATGGCATGGGTAGTGGGAGAACAAGTGCAAAGGCCCTGAGGCAGGACTGAGATTGGGGTATCTGAGGAAGCACAAGCAGCCAGGGTGCCTGGAGCACTGGGAGAGAGGATGAGAGTGGGGAGGGTCAGCCCGGAGAGGAAGAAAGGTCCTTAACCAGGCGGGGCGTAATGAGTCGTTGTAGGAATGCCTCCTTCCTTCCTTCCCTCTTTCCTCCCTTTTTTCTTCCCCTCTTTCTATTTCTCTCCCTCCCTTTCTATTTCCCTCCCTCCCTTCCTTCTTTCCTTCTTTTCTCTCTCCCCTCCTTTCCCCTCCTTTACTCTTCCTTCCCTCCCTTCTTCCCTTCTCTCTGTCCCTGCCTGCTATTCTCTAGGCACTGGCCCGGGGGCTGAGGGCCTCTGAATTTCTCCTTGCCTTTCTCTCCCCTCCTTTCTCTTCCTCCTCCTCAGAACAGCTGCCCCACCCCCATTGGTCCAGCTCTCCCCCTTTCCCCTAACCTAACCCCCTCCTCCTGATAATGAAGACGAACCCTGAGCTCAGTTCCCCATAGCATTGTCCCTTTAAGGAATCCCTAAATCTGGACACCCCTCTCCTCCCCCACCTGAGAACCAATTAGGGTTCCTGAATTCAAGTAGAGTCTTTTGTGTGTCACGTGTTTGGGGAACAAAGCCCTCTCCGGCAGGAATAAAAGCTTCTATTCAGGAGCCAGTTTGTTCTCATTCTAATCGTTTCCACTCCAGCCTTGCCTCCTTCCCGGGTTCCCAGGGCCGCCCAGCTCAGCCTCACCTTCCTGCCTCAGCACCCCACGTTAGTGCCCTACCCAAAAGCAGGTGGCCACAGACCCAGGGCTCTGCCCACATTTTCCTCCTGAGAGATCATGACACCAACTGGCTCTGAGCTGGGCCCTGCTGCTCAAGTGCTTCCCATGCATTATTAGGACTGTTAATATCCTCAATACATCTGAGGAAACTAAGGCTCAAAGAGGTTAGGGCACTTGCCTGAGATAATACAGCTAGTAAGAGGAGGAGTCCACACTCTTCAGCATTAGTCTTCAGTACCCCCAGCTGGTCCTAGAACAGCACAAGATGAGCAAGAAGAGCAGCCATTTTCGCAAAGCCGATGGGGCCAGGCACCTACTGGATGTTAGAGACTCTTGACAAAGCCATGTAAACAAGCAACCATTGAGGTCAAAGTCACAGTCACAGACAAGTCCAAGGCAGGATAGGCTTTGGAACTCAGGACTTTGAGGGAAACAGTGGAGCCCTTGGTTCTGAGGATGGACAGACAGGGAGAGTATGGGACACACATATAATGGAGCCATTAATAAGAATGTATTATGCCAGAGGTGGCCGGTTCAAACCCAGCCCTGGCCAAAAACTGCAAAAAAAAAAAAAAAAGAATGTATTAATATGAAATGGTAATCGACACACTGCCAAGAGAAAAAGGCAATACGCTAAATGTAATACAATCATTTGCATAAGAGAAAAACGACTCTGCACATAAGTACATATGAACACATATTACACATTTCTATGTGTATAAAAAAACTTTGGACTAGAATGTATCATAGATTGTAGTATCTGTGTTTATTCTCTGTGAAGAGTGGAAATGAGGGGTAGAAAGAGGTCACTTAGTACCAAGCTGTGCTGTTTGAAAAAAAAGTTTTCTTACCATAATCATGTATTATTATTGTATAATAATTACTTTTGCTTTATTGAGGTTAACCATTTAGAAGTGCACAACTTGGTTGGATTTAGTACATTCATAACATTTTCTTTTCTTTTTTTCCTTTTTTTTTTTTGGCTGGGGCTGGGGTTTGAACCCGCCATCTCTGGCACCCTACTCACTGAGCCACAGGCACTGCCCTTTTTTTTTTTTTTTTTTTTGAGACAGAGCCTCAAGCTGTCACCTGGATAGAGTGCTGTAACAACACAGCTCACAGCAACCTCCAACTCCTGGGCTCAAGCGCTTCTCCTGCCTCTGCCTCCCAAGTAGGTAGGACTACAGGCGCCCGCCACAACGCCCGGCTATTTTTTGGTTGCAGCAATCGTTGTTTGGTGGGCCCAGGCTGGATTCGAACCCGCCAGCTCAGGTGTATGTGGCTGGCGCTTTAGCTGCTTGAGCCACAGGTGCCGAGCCACCTTTGCCTATTTTTAATTGAGTTGTATTTTTTTTTGGCCCTACTGTGGCTTTTATTATTGAGTTGTGAGAGTTTGTATATTCTGGCTACTAGACCTTTGTCAGATATACGATTTGCAAATATTTTCTTCTATTCTGCAGGTTGTCTTTTCACTTTCTTGATAGTGCCTTGGGTTGCACAAAAGTTTTTAATTTTAATGAAGTCTAATTTATCTGTTTTCTTATTTTGTTTGTGCTTTTGTTTGTTTTGTTGTTTGTTTGTTTGTGACAAAGTTAAGAATCCATTGCCAACTCTAAGATCATAAAGATATACAGGCAGTCTCCAAGTTACAAACATACAACTTACATACAACTTCCAATTGAGGGCGACATAGTAAGATTAAAAAAAAAAATTCAGGATAGGCAACCCCTCCGTGAAGGATCTGAAAGAAGGAAGAGGAGAAGGGGGGTGGAGACAGTCCTGGAAGTGGCCTGTCTCCCTCTCTGAGAGGCAGTAGGAGGTGGTGTGAAGGATCTGCCCAGGTGGAAGGGCTCTTCCTTTTACCAGCCATGTGACCTTGGCCAAGTGCTGACACTTTTTGGAATTCAGTATCCTTATCTGTTTTATGGAGATGCTAATAATGAGACACTCATCATTGTGTGATGAGTCAATGAAATAGCATGTGAAAGTGCTTACCTTGCAGTAATAATGCAATAAGCAACAGTGATTCTTATTATTCCTTAAAGCGGAAGGAGGACACGGTGTCTACCCCACTATTTACCTAATTGTTCATTCAACCAAGACACCAAGATGTAGAGAATACCTACTATGTGCCAGCCACATAATGGGGAACAAGAAGAAAACAGTTCTCATTTCAAGGAGCATTTGGCTTAGGAATACACAGACAATAGCTAAGCAACATGAGCACAAAAACACATTGTGGCGAGTGCTTCAGGGAAAAACAATGGAAAAAAAGCAAAAAACTAAAGCATCAGAAAAGTGATAGAGGAAAGGCCTTATGGTGAAGAGTCATTTATGCCCCAAACTGAAAAGTAGGAAGGAGTTAGCCAGACATGAAAAGGAAGAGAGGTGTTCCAGTCTGGAAGAAGTGTGAAAAGTGGGCTTAGGCTGGGCAAGGGTGTCCAGGCAAAGGGCAGGGTGCTCTATGTTGGAAGAGGGATGCTCCAGGATGAGGAAGGATGCCTGGCTGAGGCTTAATGTAGACCCAGTACCATGACAAACACTGGAGACAAAAGTTGGGCCTGTGGGAAATACACAATTTTTTTTATTTTTTGTAGAGACAGAGTCTCACTTTATCGCTCCCCGTGGAGCGCCGTGGCATCACACAGCTCACAGCAACCTCTAACTCCTGGGCTTAGGCGATTCTCTTGCCTCAGCCTCTGGAGTAGCTGGGACTACAGGCACCCGACACAACGCCCGGCTATTTTTCTGTTTTTGCAGTTTGGCCGAGGCTGGGTTTGAACCCGGCACCTTCGGTATATGGGGCCGGCGCCCTACTCGATGAGCCACAGTCACCACCCCACAATTTTTTTTTTCTTTTTTTGAGACAGAGTCTCATTATGTCGCCCTCGATAGAGTGCTATGGCATCACAGCTCACAGCAACCTCAAACTCTTGGACTTAAGTGATTCTCTTGCCTCAGCCTCCCAAGTAGCTGGGACTACAGGCACCCACCACAACATCTGGCTGTTTTTTGTTGCAGTTGTCATTGTTACGCCTGGCTATGTTTTGTTGCAGTTGTCATTGTTGTTTAGCTGGCCCGGGGCTGGGTTCGAACCTGCCACCCTGGGTGTATGTGGCTGGCAACGTAACCACTGTGCTATGGGCACTGAGCCACAATTTTTTTTTTTTTGGAGACAGGGTCTCACTCCATCACCATGGGGTAGAGTGCCATGACATTATACCTCACATAAACCCCAAACTCCTGGGCTCAAGTGATTCTCTTGCCTCAGCCTCTGGAGTAGCTGAGTCTACAGGTATGTGCCACCATGCCTGGCTAGTTTTCTTTTCTTTTTTTTTTTTTTTTGAGACAGAGCCTCAAGCTGTCACCCTGGATAGAGTGCCGTGGCATCACAGCTCACAGCAACCTCCAACTCCTGGGCTCAAGCGATTCTCCATCCTCTGCCTCCCAAAAACCTGGGACTACAGGCACCCGCCACAATGCCTGGCTATTTTTTGGTTGCAGTTGTCACTGTTGTTTCGTGGGCCAGTGCTGGATTTGAACCCCCCAGCTCAGGTGTCTGTGGCTGGTGCCTTAGCCCTTTGAGCGACAGGCGCCGAGCCTGGTTTTGTATTTTTTTTTTTGAGACAGAGTCTCACTTTGTCACCCTTGGTAGAGAGCCAGAGTGTCATACCTCACAGCAACCTCAAACTCTTGGGCTTAAGTGATCTTCTTGCCTCAGCCTCCCAAGTAGGTCAGACTACAGAGCCCGCAGCAACGCCCGGCTATTTTTAGAGATGGGGTCTCCCTCTTGCTCGGCTGGTCTCCAACTCCTGAGCTCAGGTGATCCTCCTGCCTTGGCCTTCCAGAGTGCTAGGATTACAGGCACAAGCCGAAATACACAATTCAACTCAGTGTCCGCTGTCTCTCCTTTGGGGAGTGTCAGCTCCTCCATTTCTGCCTTTTTGATCCAGCCCAAATACCAATTTTTGCTTTCCAATTTCTATACTGTCTGTCTCTCTTTCTTGAGCTTCCAAAGCTCTCTCAAGGGTCTCATACTTTGCTGTTTATAATTTTTCCCTTTATTGGAGCATAAACTCCTCAAGAACTGGCAGCAAGCCTTATTCAGGCTTGAGTACCTCCAAAGTACCTGACGCTGTGGAAAAGGCATATTTGATTCATTCACTGGGAAATAAAGATGCAAAGATAGAGCCTTGGGCAACACATTTCTTTCTTTGGACCTCTAAGTTTATCTGTGAAGCTAAAGGGGAGCATCAGAGGCTCTCCAAGGTAGCCTTTCTCAATCTTTTTGAAATTGGGACATTCCTGATGAATGACATTCTCACGTGACCATTCAGATAAGACAGCCTAAATTCTGTGTAACCCCAGCTCTTCCTCTGTCCCTCAGGAGAGCCGGTCCAAAGGCCAGGGAGCAAGAGTGATGTTATTTATAGACAACCTTGACTCCACTTTTCATCATTTGTTTATTTTATTTTCTTCTTCATTTATTCATTTAAAGCAAGGAAAGCATTATCAAACTTCAGAAGAGGCAGTGGTTAGACATATCAGCCCAGAAGCCAGAGACACCTGCCTTTAAATCCTCTCTTTTCCATTTCAGAGTGGAGTGTCCTTGGGAAAGTTACTGAGCTCCAGTCTCCCCATCTGCAAAACGGGAGGATCCTAACAGAACCAACCAGAAAGAATTGGTTCTGTTGGGAAAGAATTAAATGCAATCATGCAGGAAAGCTGTGAACAACATCCCGAGCGTATGGCGAGAGCTTGGTAAAGTTGTCAATATCTACTTTCACATGTTTCACATGACTCACTAGAAACTGGGATACAATACTTAAGACTGAAAACTAAACTCTCAAGTAGAAATTTGATCTGTTGCCTGTAGTCCCAGCTACTCAGGAGGCTGAGGCAAGAGAATCGCCTGAGCCCAAGAGCTAGAGGTTGCTGTGAGCTGTGACGCCACAGCACTCTACTAAGGGTGAAAAAGTGAGACTCTGTCTCTAATAATAATAATAATTTTTTAAAAATTAAAAGAAAATAAAAATAAAAGAAATTTGATCTTTCAGCCCAGTGTGGTGGCTCACACCTGTAAACCTCTCTAGGAGGCTGAGATAGGTGAATTGCCTGAGCTCAGGACTTCAAGAGCAGTCTGAGCAAGAGCAAAACCCTATCTCTACAAAACCCAGGAAAACTAGCCAGGCATTGAAGCTGGTGCCTGTAATCCCAGCTACTCAGGAGGCTAAGGAAAGAGGATCTCTTGAGCCCAGGAGTTTGAGGTTGCTGTGAACTATGACACCACCGCTCTCTATTGAGGGTGACAAAGAGTGGCTCTGTCTCAAAAAAAAAAAAAAAAAGGAAATTCGATCTGTCATGGTTTTCTGACCCACTCTTGGGCACCCTGAGCACTAGTGGGTTTCCCTACTGGTGGAACTATATTTATGGATCTAGCTCATTCTTTGCGTTGGTTACTCTTCTACACTCTTTTATCCTTAGATCCTTAGTCCTTTTAAATTTTTTTGCATTATTTGCCTTTATAGTAAAGCATCATTCTTTTTTCTTTTGTAGAGACAGAGTCTCACTCTATCGCCCTCGGTAGAGTGCCGTGGCGTCACACAGCTCACAGCAACCTCCAACTCCTGGGCTCAGGGGATTCTCTTGCCTCAGCCTCCCGAAAAGCGTCATTCTTTTTAATGCAGTATAATTTTCATAAGGTAAGATACACAAATTTTAAATATATAGCCTGGTGAATTTTTTTTTTTTTTTTTGGCCGGGGCTGGGTTTGAACCTGCCACCTCCGGCATATGGGGCCGGTGCCCTACTTCTTTGAGCCACAGGTGCCGCCCAGCCTGGTGAATTTTTATATATAAAACCACAGAACTGGCTCGGCGCCTGTGGCTCAACTGGCTAAGGCGCCAGCCACGTACACCTGAGCTGGCGGGTTCGAATCCAGCCCGGGCCCACCAAACAACAATGACGGCCTGTAGTCCCAGCTACTTGGGAGGCGGAGGCAGGAGACTCGCTTGAGCCCAGGATTGGAGGTTGCCGTGAGCTGTGATGCCACAGCACTCTATCCAGGGTGACAGCTTGAGGCTCTGCCTCAAAAAAAAAAAAAAAAAAAAAAAACCACAGAACAAATGAAGAAATAGACCGTGTTGTTCATAACAGTAACCACTCCCCACATGTGAGTACTTGAGACATGGCTGACCCAAACCGATCAGTGCCCTAAGTGCCAACTATACACTGGATATCAGAATATGGAAAATGAATGTAAAATATATGATTAATAATTTTATATTGATTACATGTTAAAATGTAATATTTTGAATATATTATTAAAATACATTTTACCTCTGTTTCCTTTCATGTCTTTTTTTTTTTGTAGAGACAGAGTCTCACTTTATCACCCTCGGTAGAGTGCCGTGGCATCACACAGCTCACAGCCACCTCCAACTCCTGGGCTTAGGCGATTCTCTTGCCTCAGCCTCCGACTAGCTGGGACTACAGGCGCCTGCTACAACACCCGGCTATTTTTCCGTTTTTGCAATTCAGCCGAGGCCGGATTTGAACCCGCCACCTTCAGTATATGGGGCCGGCGCCCTACTTGCTGAGCCACAGGCACCGCCCCCTTTCATGTCTTTTTAATGTAGCTCCTGGAAAATTGAAAATTACATATGTGGTTCACAACTGTGACTTGCATCTTTCTTTCTTTTCGTTTTTTTTTTCATTGAGACAGAGTCTTGCTCTGTCACCCTGGTAGAGTGCAGTGAAGTCATCATAGCTCATTGTAACCTTGGACAGCTCTGATACAGAATTTTCCTTCCTCCAGAAAGTTCCCTCTTGCTTCTTTTTTTTTTTTTTTTTTAATTAAATCATAGCTGCGCACATTAGTGCAATCAAGTGGTACAATGTGCTGGTTTCATATACAATCTGAAATCCCTCTTGCTTCTAAGTCAGTATCTGTTTCCTTCCCCCAAGAGATTAAACACTATTATGACTTCTCTTCCCAGAGATTAGTTTTGCCTGTTCCAGAACTCCTAAAAAATGGAATTTTTATATGTGTTTTTTCACTTTGGCTTCTTTTGCTGATTATATTGTAATAACATCTGTATTGCTACACGTATCAGCCGACTTCTTTTTATTTTTGCATAGTATTCCATTTTATGAATATATCATAGTTTATTCTCTTGTTGATGGACATTTGGATCATTTCCAATTTCTGGTTATTATGGATAATGTTGTTATCAGTGTCATTGAACAATCTTTGAATAGCTAGTTCAATTTATTTTTACTCTGTCTTTTGGTTGGTAAGATCCATACTCACGAATAAAATTCATACTCATATTCACATACAATATGTGCCCCTTCTGCTCTCCCATCCTATGTTAATGGCTTGATATAAATTTATTTCCTTCCACATATAGATTCATGTATTATCATTATTAATAAAATTGTCACTTTGATGGTTTCTCCCTCAGTTGCCTGACTCCTGGAGATGCTGCTTAGCTTTTCATTCTTGTTCTTCTTGTTCTAAAACCTCTAGAAGACCGAGACTGGAAAAGGTGTATGATTATCTAATCCAGAGAAGGCAAACTGATAGCACACCTTCCACTATTCCCTAAGCCCCTGCATTTAAGGCAGACATCACTAATCAATCAGATTTCTATCCTTGCCCAGCCCTGGTCACTACCAATTAGTAAAAAACTGAAACCAGTTTCCCATCTCTGTAATAATCTGGCCATTTTCCATTTTGCACAGGAATAAACTAGGGCTCAGAGAAGGGAATAGCCTGCTTCAAAGTCAGAGATGGAGCCTCGGGCTCCTGATACTCTGACTAATACTTTTTCCACTATGTTCATTGACTTCAAAAATTATTTCCCTGGGATCCATGAAAATCTGGTCTCTAGAGAAAGAGTGTTTTGTTCCCCAGACAGGGTGCATAGATGGGACCCTCCCCTCTAGCCAGCCCCTCACCTTTACGTCCTGCCCGAGTGTAACAGAAGTCCCTGCTATAGCCTGGCATCCCCTCCCCCGCAGTCACCACTGACAAACCTGCGGTTTCAGTTCTCCAGGTCTGCAGTTTCAGTTTCCCAAAATAAACATTTAAAAAAATAAAAAATAAAGGAGGCATGCTTTTTAACATCTTTGTCTTTGGCCTCTGAATTGTGGGATCATTAGTCTAGTAGACTAAATCAAATAGTTAGTTACAGCAGAGGGGTGACTTCAGATGCTGAAACCATAAAACTCCCAAGGCATCCCCCCTTTCGTCAGCACATCAAACCAGCTCTGGCTGTCATTGGAAGCGACAGTGAGAAAGTGAGAAAGTGGGAGAGTCAGCAGGTCTGGACAGACTGTGGGTGTTCTCAGCTGGGCAAGCAGAATCATTTATTTAATTCCCTCCCCATCAGGGCATGGGGGAAGGTGGAGGGGGGATAGGGACAGTGTAGTATAATGTTTGAATCAAGTAGAGCTGGGCTCTTAAACTGGCCACTTACTTGACCTTGGGCATGTAACTTCAGGTATCTGAGTCTCAATTTCTTCATCTATAAGACAGGCATATTAATAGAACCTACTACATTGAATTAGTGCCGTGATTAAAATGACCTTATTAAAAAGATGTATATGGGGCAGCGCCTGTGGCTCAGCAAGTAGGGCGCTGGCCCCATATACCGAAGGTGGCAGGTTCAAACTCGGCCTCGGCCTAACTGCAAAAAACAGAAAAATAGCCAGGCATTGTGGCAGGCGCCTGTAGTCCCAGCTACTAGGGAGGCTGAGGCAAGAGAATTGCCTAAGCCCAGGAGTTGGAGGTTGCTGTGAGCTGTGTGACGCCACAGCACTCTACTGAGGGCGATAAAGTGAGACTCTGTCTCTACAAAAAAAAAAAAAGATGTATATGAAATTTTTATAAGTGTTTTTGTCTCTATACTGTAAGCCCTGTGAAAGCAGGAATAGCTATCTAGTTTATTCACCATCCATTTTCCAGTTCCAACACAGGCAATTTCTAGGCAAGTAATTAATAAACAACTTTTGAGTACTTAGTATAAGAGGGTCCTGAGCATGGGGATGGTGGTAGAAGAGAATGCAAAGAGGTTTAGCACTGGAAACTTCCCTTGAGGAGCTTTCATTTCAGCATACCAGATAGTCCAGAACCATCTATAATAAATAGATGGATTTTATATGTGTCAAATAGATAGTATAAAGTAGGAGTGATGCATCATGGAGATTGCGGCATCAGATTTGCGTTCAAATCTCAGCTCCCTCACTTGCTACCAGTCTGATCTCTATTAGCAAGTTTACCTCTCAAGACTCTAGTTTCCTGGCTGGGGACGATAGATCATACCCATAATCCTAGCACTCTGGGAGGCTAACGCAGGTGAATTGCCTGAGCTCAGGAGTTCAAGACCACCTTGAGCAAAAGCAAGACCCCGTCTCTACTAAAAATGGAAAAACTAACCAGGCATTGTGGTGGGCACCTGTAGTCCCAGCTAACAGGGAGGCTGAGGCAAGAGGATTGCTTGAGCTCAAGAATTTGAGGTTGCTGTGAGCTATAAAGCCTTGGCACTCTACCGAGGGTGACAAAGTGAAACTCTGTCTCAAAAAAAAAAAGGGGGGGCGCCCGTAGCTTAGTGGGTAGGGCGCCGGCCACCTATACCATGGCTGGCAGGTTCAAACCTGGCCCATATCAGTTAAAACAACAATGACAACTGCAACAACAATAAAAAATAGCCGGGCGTTGTGGTGGGCGCCTGTAGTCCCAGCTATTCAGGACGCTGAGGCAAGAAGATTGCTTGAGCCCAAGAGTTTGAGGTTGCTGTGAGCTGTGACACCATGGCACTCTACCTAGGGTGACAGCTCGAAACTGTCTCAAAACAAAACAAAACAAAACTTTAGGGCAGTGCCTGTGGTTCAAAGGAGTGGGATGCCAGCCCCATATGCCAGAGGTGGTGGGTTCAAACCCAGCCCTGGCCAAAAACTGCAAAAAAAAAAATCTTTAGTTTCTAGATCTGTAAAATAGAGGGCTATTTCAGTAGAGACCTACTTCAGAGAGGTGTTGTAAGGGTTGAATAAGTCTCCTAATGTAAAATGCCTGACAAGGGGTGATTGCTCAAAACATCTTAGCTATTACTTTAGCACTTAATACAGATGATCCCTGGCTTATAATAGTCCAACATATGGTTTTTTACTTTGCAATGGGTTTATCCGGGTATTTAACGCATGTTTGAATTAAAATATATATATAATATTTTTTTTCTTTTTGAGCAGAGTCTCACTATGTCGCCCTCTGTAGAGTACTGTAGTGTCATAGCTCACAGCAACCTCAAACCCTTGGGCTCAAGAGATTCTCCTGCCTCAACCTCCCAAGTAGCTGGGACTACAAGCGCCTGCCACAACACCTGGCTATTTTTGTTGTTGTTGTTGTTGTTGTAGTTGTCATTTTTGTTTGGAAGGCACAGGCCATGTTTGAACCCGCCAGCCCTGGTGTATGTGGTCAGTGACCTAGCTGCTGAGCTACAGGCGCCAAGCCAACTTAAAATATTTTTGACTTATGACGAGTTCATCAGACTGTGTTCTCATCCTAAGTCAAGAAACATCGTATATGACTTTGGACAAATTACTTCTCTAAAACTTACTTTCCTCATTAACAAAGTAAAAATGGTAGTTCCTTGTGGAATTTCTGGGAGAATCAAGTGGAAAAATCCCTGAAAAGTGCTTAGCATAGTGTCTGGTATATGGAAAATGCTTAATAATTTCTAGATAATACTAATAAAGGTAAAAGCAAAGCTAGGGAGAAAAGAGAGTATATTCATTTTGATGGACAGGCATTGGGATCAGGGAAAGGGTCGTATTATGTAAATGTTGTTGTGTTAAAACAGCTTTATTTGGATATAATTACCATACCATCGAATTTACTCTCATTTAAAGTACATTACTCAATTTTTTCACTATATTCATAGACTTGTGTAACCATCACCATAACTAATTTTAGAACATTTTCATCCTGGGAGTAGTGGCTCATGCCTGTAATCCCAGCACTCTGGGAGGCCAGGGCAGGTGAATCTCCTAAGCTCACCAGTTTGAGGCCAGGCTGAGCTACAGCAAGACCCCATCTCTAAAAAGAGCCGCCGCCTGTAGTTCCAGCTACTCAGGAGGCTGAGGCAAGAGAATTGATTGAGCCCAAGAATCTGAGGTTTCTGTGAGCTATAATACCACAGCTCCTTACCAGGGGTGACAAAGCGAGACTCTGTCTCAAAAAAAAAAGAACATTTTCATCACTCCAAAAAGAAACCTGTACTCATTAGCAGTCGCTCCCCATTTCCCCCCAAGTCTGCCCCTATTCTCCAAGCTTTAGGCAACCATCAGTTTACTTCTTGTTTATGTGAATTTCCCTATTGTGGATATCTCATGTAAATGGAATCATAAAACATGTGGCCTTTTGTTTCTGGCTTCTTTCACTTAGCAAACTGTTTTCAGGGTTTGTTCACCTGTGTTAAGTGCCGTAGTGTCATCATAGTTCATTGTAACCTCAAACTCCTGGGCTCAAGTGATCCTCCTGCCTCAGCCTCTCCAGTAGCTTATTTTTCCAGCCGGGATTGAGGGGGAGGGTCTCACTCTTGCTCAGACTGGTCTTAAATTCCTGAGCTTAAGTAATCCTCCCACATTGGCCTCCTAGAGTCCTGGGATTGCAGGTGTGAGCCACTGCGCTTGCCCTGCATTCCTTTTTATGGCCAAATAGTATTCCGTTGTATAGAGCTGATGGACAGCTCCATCCTTGTCTTTGGATAGTGCTTTAGAGTTTTTAAGGTGTTTTCTTTTTTTTTCTTGAGACAGAATTCACTATGTTGCCCTCGGTAGAGTGCCAGGGCGTCACAGCTCACGTTAACCTCAAACTCTTGGGCTCACGTGATTCTCTTGCCTCAGTCTCCCAAGTAGCTGGGACTACAGGCACCTGCCACAATGCTATTTTTTTGTTGCAGTTGTCATTGTTGTTTAGCTAGCCCAGGCTAGGTTCGAACCCGCCAGCCTCAGTATATGTGGCTGGCACTGTAACCACTGTGCTACAGACACCCAGCCTAAGGTGTTTTCATATGCATGTTCTCATTTAAGTCATGTAGCAACTCTGATAGTAAATGGAAGCACAGAAGACTAAGTGGTATATCCTTAGAACCACCCAGCCAGAAACAGTGGTAGTCTCAGGACCAACCTTTGGTCCTTTTTTTTCTTGACACAGAGTCTCACTTTGTCATCCTTGGTAGAGTACGATGGCATCACAGCTCACAGCAACCTCAAACTCTTGGGTTTAAGAGATTCTGTCTTGCCTCAGCCTCCCAAGTAGCTGGAACTATAGGCACCCACCACAATGGCTGGCTATTTTTTGTTGCAGTTGTCTTTGTTGTTTTACCTGGCCCACGCCAGGTTCGAATCTGCCAGCCTCAGTGTATGTGGCTGGCACTGTAACCACTGTGCTATAGCTGTCAAGCCATTGCCTCAGTTTTTCATTTTTAGTAGAGATGGGTCTCACTCTTGCTCAGGCTGGTCTCCAACTCCTGAGCTCAAGCGATCCACTGTCTCGTCCTCCCAGAGTGCTAGGATTACAGGTGTGAGCCACCTCGCCCGGCCAACCTGTGGATCTTTTGACTCCCAGTCAAGCATTCTCATTACCCAGCTTAAAGCCTCCTGGTTGAGTCCCCTTGAGGCAGGAGGATCACTTGAGCCCAGGAGTTTGAGGTTACAGTGAACTATGATTACAATATGGCACTGTAGCCTGGGTATGCAATACTGATACATACTATAACACAGGTGAGATGAGGAAAAAGTAAAGAGAAATATTAGGGGGAACAGTGAGAGAGTAAAAACCTATGTCCACATAAAAACCTGCACTGGGATGTTTATTTATTTATGTAGAGACAGAGTCTCACATTGTTGCCTTCGGCAAAGTGCTATGGTGTCACAGCTCACAGCAACCTCCAGCTCTTGGGCTTAGGTGATTCTCTTGCCTCAGCCTCCCGAGTAGCTGGGACTACAGGCGCCCACCACAATGCCTGACTATTTTTTCTGTTGCAGTTTGGCTGGGGCTGAGTTCAAACCCGCCACCCTTGGTATATGGGGTCAGCACCCTATTCACTGAGCCACAGGCACCACCCTATTTATTTTTTGAGACAGAGTCTCACTATGTTGACCTCGGTAGAGTGCTGTGGCATCGCAGCTCAGAGCAACCTCCAGCTCTTGGGCTTAAGTGATTCCCTTGCCTCAGCCTCCCAAGTAGCTGGGACTACAGGCACCTGCCACAATGCCCAGCTATTTTTGTTGTTGTTGTCATTGTTGTTTAGCAGGTCTGGACTGGTTTCGAACTTGCCAGCCCCAGTGTATGTATGTGGCTGGCGCCCTAACCATTGAGCTATGGACAAGGAGCCCGCACTCAGATGTTTATAGCAGATTTATTCATAATTGCCAAAACTTGAAAGCAACCAAGATGTCCTTCAGTAGGTGAATGGATACATGAACTGTGGTATATCTAAGGCATGGAATATTATTCAGCACTAAAAAGAGATGAGCTATTAAGCTCATGGAAGAATCTTTAAAAGTTATTACTAAGTGAAAGAAGTCAATCTGAAAAGCCTACATACTGTATGACTCTGACTATATGACATTATGGAAAAGGCAAAATTATGGAAACAGTGAAAGAATCAGTGGTTGGCAGGGGTTGGGGGGAAGGGGCAGTTGCATATCGGATCTGGCGGGCAGTAAATCTACTCTGGATAATATTATAATGATAGGTACATGTCACATGTCCTTAGACATTTGTCTAAGCCCGTAGAATATACATCATGCCTGTAATTCTAGTATTCTGGGAGGCTGAGGCAGGTGGATTGCTTGAGTTCAGGAATTTGACACTGTCTCTACTAAAAACAGAAAAAAACTAGCCAGGCAAGGTGGCAGGCACCTGTAGTCCCAGCTAATGAGGAGACTGAGGCAAGAGGATCACTTGAGCCCAAGAGTTTGAGGTTGTTGTGAGCTATGATGCCACAGCACTCTATCAAGGGTGACAAAGTGATATTGCCTCAAAAAAAAAAAATAGTTGAAGAATGTTGTAAAATGGACTGATTAAATGGCTCTCTCTCTCTCTTTTTTATTGTTGGGGATTCACTGAGGGTACACTGATTGCATTTGTTAGGTAAAGTCCCTCTTATAATCGTGTTTTGCTCCCAAAAGGTGTGGCACACACCAAGATCCCACTTTTTTTTTTTTTTTTTTTTGAGACAGAGTCTCAGTTTATCGCCCTTGGTAGAGTGCTGTGACATCACAGCTCACAGCAACCTCCAACTCCTGGCCTTAGGCGATTCTCTTGCCTCAGCCTCCCGAGTAGCTGGGACTACAGGAGCCCGACACAATGCCTGGCTATTTTTTTGTTGCAGTTTGGCCGGGGCCGCATTTGAACTTGCCACCCTCAGTATATGGGGCTGATGCCCTACCCACTGAGCCACAGGCGCTGCCCTAAAGCATGGCTCTTTATCAGCCTACAATAAATGTTCCCTTCTCCTTCATAGACAAGAAATAGGATACTCTGGGTAATTCGGGGCTTTGCTTAGGTATTGCATTTTCAAAGGATGAGAACACAGTGAAGTACTCTCAACACTAAAACCACATGGACCATAATTTAATCTTTAATTTTGTTGTTGTTGTCCTTTTCAAAGGCTCTTCAGGTATATTTAGGAGTTCTCTTATGTTTCTCTAAGACTGGTCCAAGGAAAACTTCAGCTTTCTGAATCATTTGATAGAGGTGCTGTTTTAAAATGCCATTCTTGAGCCCCTATCTACCCTGAGAGTACTGAAAATCATCGGGTGATTTTTATGCACACTAAAGTTTCGGACCTACAGTTTTAAAGTTGTGAAAGTCAAAATATGATTATCAATTATCATTGCACTCAAGAGGCTGAGACGTTCTACTTAAATGAGAGTTCCAGACAATAAAGCACATTCCAGTACCTCATCTCCTTCAAGTCTTTGCTAAAACAACACCCTTCCTATAAGAATTTTCCTGATTTAAAATTACATAGGATCCTCTTCCCTATGCAACCCACCCTCTCTATCACCCTTCCTCCTCCGTAGCATTTACAACATCTAACTGAGCATACCATTTATTTATTTATTGTTTATTCATTCATTCGCTCACTCATTCATTTACTTATCTGACTCCTGTCTCTAGAAAGCAAAGGTAGGTGGTGGGAATACAGCACCTAGGACAGTGTCTGGTATACAGAAGGTGGTCAGTAAATATTTGCACCAAGTTGCCTCTTAGCGCTTAAGCATCACTTCATTTGCTCACTGTCTTTCTCAAGAGGATTAAAAAAAAACAACAAAGCAAATTATTCTTTTCTTCTTTGAGTGATGCTCTGTGTGTGTAGTACTAGAGAGAAAGAGGTGGAACCATGTCCTGCAATCTCTTAATTCTGGAGTTGGGGCCAGTTGTTCTAAAGATAATTTTCCCTTAATACCGCTGAGATCTTCAACTTACTATGAGGATCATGCATTTACAGCTGCATTGTCCTGTGAGGACTACTCCTAGAAGGACTTGTTGCCCCTAATGTGAACAAAGTGGACTGAAGCTTCGAGGCTGAGATAAATCTGTGGTGGAAAAGGACTTCTCTATGCTGACCCTGTATGTGACTCTGCTCCAAACCACGTATTTACAAAAAGAAGTAGAGGCTTCCTCCTCTGAGGTCCAGAATGAGGATGCTAATAAATGGGTCTAATCTCAAGGTACTTCTTACACAGTGTTGGTTGGCTCTGACCAAATGATCTTCACCCATTTCCTATCCTCCAACAGCACCAGCACACAAATCAATGCCCATGAACATTTGGAGAGCCTCACTCCCTGCACTTCTCTGCTGACCCCATTTTAAGGTCAGACTTCGGAATGGTCAGTTCCCTAATACTGCAGATGCTACCTGCTGACCCTCGTCTGCGTCCTTCCTCTGAGTCACCTGATGTTCCAGTTTGTGTTAGGATGGTAAGTTCTGCCCAGTGTGGGATGCCCCCATCCCCAATCCAGGGGATGCTGAGAAACTGTGGGTCAGAGAGGAAGATAAAAACAGGAAAAAACAAGTTTGTTGCTAGTGTTATGCTCACAGGATGGCAGGATATACCTGCTGAGCACTCCCAGAAAGTCCCCAAGGAAAGCATTACTGTGAGTCTCCAGAGTTCTTCTAAGTATGGTAGCTGGGGTGTGGGGGAGGGAAGGTGTGCTAAGGAGAGGGGGATGGGCACCCTTCCAGGGGTCAGTTATGTTGCCCAAAGCAGCTGCACACAATAATAAAAGGTGGTTGGATACAGGAAGGATGTGAAGGTGGGTGCAAAGGGCTTGTCACCAAGGGTTGTCACTGGGTTACACCGGGTGATTAAGGTTTAAGTTTGGGGGGAGGAATGCGAGGTGAGTTAAGAGGGAGGGGCTTGTAAGGAATGAGGTGGGCTGCGAAGCTGCCTTAGGCTCCTGCTTTGACCCTTTCTTGGCCGGTTTCAGCCAGGGAAGTGAGGGATCTTTAGCTTTGAGTATGGAGAGGTGGGGATAAGAAGTGTGGCTCCGATTCCCCAGGCAATCCAGACTAGACTTTCTCAGGGTTGTTTCCAGGCTGAAAAGAGGGAATTTTGGGGTGCATGTAGTGGCTGCCAGGAGCACTGGCTGAAAGTACTAGACTCTAGTACTCAGGTACTAGAGATACTAGTAACCAGAGGATCCCAAAGACCAGAAGATGAGGATGGCGAGGAAAATGTTTGCCTTCACGGGGAATAGTCTCAAAATGAGACAGACGGAAGGAAGTAACTCCAAACCCAGTAGGTATTTGCTTAGGTTCTTCCAATCGGATGGAATGGAACTTAGATCCCTGCAAAAGAAATGGGTCATTCGCAGCGCAAGGTACACTAGCCAGCCAGCGAGCCATCGGGCTCCTAAACTGAAAATCGAAGCCTCCAAGAGGCACTGACTTCTCTCCCAGCCTTGCTGGGGAGAGGGTGGTTTCCCAAATCCGAACCAACAGGAGTTTGAAAGTCTGACAAGAGCCAGGAGGGGAGAGCAATAGGGGAGATTCCTCACACTGCGGGGTGCGGGTGTCAGCCAACTGGGAACCCTGGCTTGGGGCTGGGGGTGGGATTCTCAACAGACGATAGGGTCCTCAACTGTGGACGAAAGATTTGGAGGAACTGGACTCTGGACAGCAAGGGCTGAAGAGGAATTAGAAAAACTGATAGGGTTTCTACCGGGGTGCTGAGGAGGGATTGGGGAAACTAATAGGGTTTCTACTGGGGTGCTGAAGGACGCGCCCCACTCGCGACACTAGGCACTGAGAGGGTTTCCCCAAATTGGATATGGGATATTGGGAGTAGAATGAGTACTCTAAATTAGAGACCTGGGTGGGGTGTGGGACTCTAAATTAGGTTCGGAGGAAATTAGGGGCTGCAAGGGCGGCTTCTCGTTCCTACCGGGGAAAGGGAGGGATTCTCACCAGTTGGAACGTGTGAGGATTTGCGGGCAATAAGACTATCTCCCTCCCAACCCAGGAACCTCTTAAATTCTGGATAGGGAGGATCTGAGAGGGAGGACTGGGGGGGGTCTCCGATCCGGAGCCGAGCTACCTTGAAGGCACCGGGAAGCGCTTCATTCCGGGAGGGCGTTCCCGCGGCCAGGCCCCCGCGCTGGGGTGGGTTGGGGGGTGCGGCCGCACCCGGGTCCCGGCCCGCATCGGGATTCAGGGGTCTCTCTCCGCCCCGGGGACCCGGGAGCCTTGCAGGAGGGGGATCCCGGCGCCGCCGCCTCCGCGGGCGCCCGGGCGCGCGGGCGAGCGCCCGGCTTTATGCGCGCAGGGCGGCGGGGGGAGGAGCCGGCAGGTCGGCCCCCGGCGGGCCCTCCCCTCGGCCGTCCCCGCCCGCCCGCCCGAGCGGGGTCGGGGGAGGGGGCAGCATGGCCTGTCCGTCCGGCCCCCTTCGCCGCGCTCCTCATCTGCCCCGCGCCGAGCGCCGCCGCCGCCGCCGCCGCCGCTTCGCTGCCCGCGCCGCCCGCGGCTCCCGATGGAGACTGACGCGCCCCAACCCGGCCTCGCCTCCCCGGACTCGCCGCACGACCCCTGGTACGGCCCGGCCCGGCCCGGCCCGGCCTGCCTGGCCCGCGCCCGCCCCGGCCCCGCCAACATGGCCGATCCGGGTCGGGCCGGGCCTCCCTGGGGCCCGGGCCCGCGCCCCCTGCGCCCTGGCGCCCGGCGCTCACGCGGGCCCTTTGTGTCTCTCCTCCTCCCGCAGCAAGATGTTCATCGGGGGACTCAGTTGGCAGACTACGCAGGGTGAGCGAGCCCGGGAGCGCCTGCCGGCCCAGCAGGGCACCCTGGACCCCCCGGTGCCCCAGACCTGGACACCCCAGCCCGGCCCTGCGCCCTGCTGACCCCAGGAGCCCTCGCGCCTTCTTTCGCGCCCCGCCCGGGGACCCCGAGAGCGCAGAGCGATCCGCGAGCGCACACGGCCCACCGGGTGGAGGGGAGCAAATGAGTAGGGTTCAGGGGGCATCGGAGGGTGGGCTGGGCCCCCGGGACCCGCCGGCGGCAGCGCCAACTCCGCTCGCACCTGCGGCTCAAACTTTTGTGAGGCTGCTCCCGGAGCGGCGGGAACCCGGCCGGAGCCGTCCCCCCTCCAGCCCAGCTCGGCCCTCGGTTTCCCGGGAGCCCGGTGGGCGCTAGGAGGCTCCGTTGGAGCTGGTCGAGAGCGGGAGGGGGGCGGCCGCGGTAGAGACCGCGCGGGCAGCTTGGCGCGGGGGCGGCCGGGCGGCTCCGGGGTCACCAGGGGCAAAGGACGGGGGAGGGGGAAGGGCGCGGAGCTGGGGCTGGTCCGAAGGCGGGTGTGTGGTTACAGAAGGGCTGCGCGAGTACTTCGGCCAGTTCGGGGAGGTGAAGGAGTGTCTGGTGATGCGGGACCCCCTGACCAAAAGATCCAGGTGAGCCTCTCACCCCCTCTTCCTGCTCCTGGCTCGCCCCCCTCCACCCGCCACTCACTGCCATGTAACCATCTGCCTCTCCCTCACTACCGCGCACAGGGGTTTCGGCTTCGTCACTTTCATGGACCAGGCGGGGGTGGATAAAGTGCTGGCGCAATCGCGGCACGAGCTCGACTCCAAAACAGTGAGTGGCCCTCGGGGCTTCTTGGGGGTCCTTTGGGAGAGGGAAGCTGCCGGAGGAGAGGGTTAGGACTCTCGCCCCAGAGGACAGCTGGACAGGGTCTGTGAGGAAGAAGGGAGTTTTCTGAGTAAGAGGTCTGCCATGCTCTGAAACTTTGTCACTAGAGTTGGGGGGAGAGGGAGGAGAAAAATCTCAGGCCTGCGATGAGATGCTGGTGTCCCCTCCCCTAGCATGGGCGAGAAAAGAAGCAGCTACCACTCTTTCTATAAGTACTAATCTTGATGCCTCAGAACAGAGCTTGGGGTGAGGCTTCCCTCCCTTAGCCCAAATTGGGTGAGTCAGGGTTGCAGTGACCCACCCGGTGGCTTCTCTGAACTCTAACTAGTGTTTGGCTCTTCCGTGCACCCCACCCCTCCAACACACACACACTTTATTCTCCACTAATGGCAAAGCATCACTGAATCTCTCTCCTCTCCTTCCTCCCCAGACTTTTGGTCAGTGAGCTCCTTGCTTTGTGTGGAAGACAGGGACTTGCTTTGCCCATGAAGGGGATTTATGAGAAGGGCACAAGGTTGCCTGGAAATGAGCCTTGGGAAGACTAGATCTTAGGAGAAGCTGCTTGTTTGGCATTCAAACTCCTAGAACATTTTGCTTCTATCTCAGTGCTCCCCAGTGCCTTAAACCCTGCAGGGGGCGCTGGCCAAGGACTGACTTTAGGGGAGAGGAAAAAGAGAAAGTCAGGGGTTACTTTGTGATGGGGATGTCTGTCTGCTGTAGTGTGCTGGTGGCTGGGGAGGTTGCTTCTGGGAGAAATAGTAGGCTGGGACAGTGTGATCTCCTCTCTCCACACTCCCCCACTCTCCCCCAGCCCTGGGCCTCCCTGCTTAGGTCAGTCATTGGCTCCTGTTTACCTGCAACAATAGCTGGTTGTGCCCAAGAATTTGTTAAATTACCAGCCTGTCCCCAGCTCCTGTTATCTCTGCCCAGTGGCTCCCACTCCTGCTCAGCAGTAATGAGCAAATGAGGCCAGGCCTCAACTTTGCCGGCTCTGAAAGGATCTTCTTGGCGCAGCCTGAGTGACCCAAGCTGGAAATGGACAGACAGTGGCCTATTGTTTTTGGTGATTATCTGCCATCAAGCTGCCTGTTCTCCTACCATCCCTGTCCTCAGAATGCACCGATGGCTTCTGCTTTGCTCAGGAAGCTGAGATTTAGGGGCTGGGGTTGAGGGGTGGAGGAGTGGAGGACTGATAAGGGGAAAGAAAGAGGAGGAGGAAAGCGAGTGAGATGAGTATCCTTATGAGATGGAGACTCGCAAAGGGCAAGGGCTTTGTCTGTGTTTGGCGTCCTCCAGCCTTGGAAAGGGGGTGGGAGGAGGTTTGCTGTGGGGAGTCTATTTTGGGTTCTAACTTTCACCTTTTATTTACTTCTTGGGATTTATTTATGTTGCCAGCTGTGAGTCAGAGTGGAGGTGGGGTGTGTCAGGGATTGGGTGTGCGTGGGTCTGTGGCTTGGGTACTGTCTCCCCATCAGGGTCTGTGCAGCGGGATTGTAGTGTGCTGGTGACTGGGGAGGTTGCTTCTGGGAGAAATAGTAGGATGAAAATGTCCATAGAGCTATGGAATCAAAACTTCAGATGGGGGAAATGGGCAGCTGTGATTTTTTTCCTGGGGGCCCAATGGGACATCACAGGAGAGGAAGCATTGCTCCGGCATGGATTTTGGAGATTCCATCTTGTGGACAGATTCCAATCAGGGAGCCTCTGGGAGGCTAGTTTCTGGTATGTGCCATTCAGGCAGAGAGAAGCCAGAATCAGTTGCCTAGAATGAGACTGAGTTTTGAACAGAAGGAACTTTAGGAAAAGATAGATCTTCTCTGCTATTGGCTGGTGAACTTAATGATGTCCACCCATGTGGGTGGCAAGAAACTCTGGTATGACCTGGCCTTATAGGCCCTGTATGGATCACAGTATGTCGTGCCCTATATTTTGCTATTTGTCAGTACAGCTATAGTATCCAGGAGTACCCAGGTGCATCTTGATTTTTTCCCTTTGGTTGTTCACAGCCAAGGGCAAAGGTGACCTGTTGGTAATAGCACCTTTGTTTGTGCAATGAAGAGCAGTTCACAAAGGGCTGCTTTCACTCATGTTATCTCATTTGATTCCCCACAGCTGCCCCTGAGAAAAGCAGGTGTGATTGTCCCCACTTTGCAGATGGGGGAATTGAGGCTCAGGGAGTTCAAGTGAGTTATTAAGATCACAGGCTTGACAAATGGCCCAAAGTTTCTAAGTTCAAGTTCCAAGACCTTTCATATCACCAAAGACCCACCTCGTTCTGCTTTGCCCAAGCCTACTTGCATTATCAGGGAATAATATGTTTGCTCATAGCCTCAGGAGGGCTATTAAATGTTGATAGTATTGAGAAACTATTGGGCCCTGGTGATTATGAACTCTCATCTTGTGGCCTTTTGCAGGTAAAGAGGATTTCTATTCACATTCATTTTTATTATTCCAAAGCCTGAATTGCATGCCTTATCTAGACAGATAGTTGTGTGAAGCCAGTTAGGCAGGGAAGGGCCTGCCACTCACTTGAAGCAATAAGATTTGGATTACCTTCTTTGTTGTTGTTCTTGCTGTGAGATAGCATAACAATCTGTCGATGAGCCTTTGAGGTGTGTGTCATTTGCCCATTTTGCAGGTGAACTTGACCCTGAGGCTCAGAGAGCTAAAATAACTGGTCCATGGTCTCACAGCTGGGAAGCAGTGTAAATAGTATTTGAATCCAGCAGCTTGATTTTTAAGGCCTAAATGCTTAAGGACCACACTTTCCTGCTGGAGTTAGTTGTGGTTTCTGTCATCTTTGTGTCATTGGACAAGAGTTCCTCAGGGCTGAAGGCTACGTGGTCATCCATCTGAAATGTGATAACCAAGACACCTTCTACCTTTCCCTTTTCTTCCAGATTGATCCCAAGGTGGCCTTTCCTCGGCGAGCACAGCCTAAGGTTGGTGTATCTGTGTTTGAGAAGAGCTCAAATACTTTAGGCAATGCTGGGCAGTGATTTTCCCAGCATTCCCTGCTATGGAAGATACTTCTGAAACAGTGGTTCTCAACCTTCCTAATGCTGCGGCCCTTTAATACAGTTCCTATGGGTTCCACAGGTTAAGAACTGCTGTTCTAGAACCTCTACGGTGTTTCTGGAATGGGCTGGGGTGGGAGGAGGGGATTCTTAATATCCTTGATCTGTGGTCTGAAGACATTGTGCATCTTTCCAGCTGAGCTTTGGGGTGGACTGGAGAGGGGCTGCATGTAGTGGGAGAAAGAGGGTCCCTCAGGATTAATTGTCCTGTATTTGAAGCCAGTACAGTTTGGAGCCTGAGTCTAATACCAGCCTCACAGGTCATAGCCTTGGTGCCCAGAGCCTCAGGGGTCAAACACAGGGCAGACTTTTCTCCTGAGGCTGAGTTAGATTAAGGCTAGGGAACTACTTCAGATGCCCCAGTCATCCTCCTACCCCTGCAGAGGGAGAAGGGACCAGTGTCACCTGTTGTGTTTCAGCTTAAGTTTCTCTGGGTGCTCTCTTACCCTGGTGTTCTGGTGAGTTTTCTTGAATAGGGGGTCAGGCTATGCCAAAAATGGATTTCTGAGCAGTTGAGGAATATAGCACTCAAAACTTTAGGTTCAGGACAGGAGCCCGAGGTTCTATTCCAAGCCACAGGGAAACTAGCCAGATCTTAAATTTTAAGTGATTAAACATAGAGGGCAGGAGAATAGACTGATTACAGTACGGAGAGTAAGGACCCCTGAGACTGCTGACTTATGTGTCCTAGGATGAAATCCCTCTCTAGGTCATGTTGGTTTTTCCCTATGCAAGAAAGTTGGTAAGAACTAGAGCCCGTCAAGATTCTGAGCCAGTGAATTCCATCAAGGCCTCCAGCTCCTGCCAGGTTGAAGGGAAAGGAACAGTTTTAGGAGACAGGAAAGGGGCATCTCTGGAAGAGGTCCAGCAGAGGGCCTGAAAGCAATTATGGAGCAGGTATTCGAAGGAAGCCGCACCAGGGAGCACATGGTCGGAATTGGGTTAATTCCATTAAGCAGTTTGGTGACAGAAGGTGCTTTAGTGTTAGGATGGGGCTGGGAATTGCCGCGGATTAGCCATGCGCTCCTGGGGTAATTAGGACCATGTGTTCTTCCTAAAACAGGGCTGGGGACACAGGGCCGCCAGAGGTTGGGTTGGGAGAAGGTTGATAAGGAAAATGTTGTCATTGAGTTCAGGGAGATCCTGTGATGAGCTTTGGTGTCTCCCGGGCGTGCTGGTGGGGTCTTAGACTGTGGGTCTGAGACACTAGCCTGTCCCATTCCCTGTGTTAGTCCTTAGGGAACACATTTTCTGGACATAGTCCCCAGGGAAGGAGGCAGGAGGGAGGCACAGTCAAGCTAGCCAGGGTATGAGGTGCACAGCTGCCCGTGACAGGCTTAGAGGCGAGGGTCCAAGGGAGAGCTTGGGGTGGGCCTTCCAAAAGGCTGGGGCCACAGAGAGCTTGTCAGCTGGCATCCTGGCAGGGGGGCCTGAGCCCCTGCTGGTGGTGGTAGGCCACAGGACTCAGATGCCCACTTTCTCATTCCCTCCCCTAACAGATGGTGACTCGAACGAAGAAGATCTTCGTGGGGGGGCTGTCAGTGAACACCACGGTGGAGGATGTAAAGCAATATTTTGAGCAGTTTGGAAAGGTGAGTCTAAACTGAGGGTGCTTGCTGGGGCTGTGAATGCATTATAGAATGGGTTGGTAGGAAGTGGGGTCCAGCCAGGTAATTTCAATTCCTGCAAAAGGTGAAAAGGGGGCTGGGTCCCTCTGTGGGGAGGCCAGGCCCATCCAACTTTCAGGTTCTTGGCCCATCTGTGGGCCTCAGACTCTGGACATCCCTAGGGAGAGGAAGCCACACAGTAGCTGTCCCTGTTGTTGCCTTTCCCCTGTATTTTTCTTTTGCTTATCTTCATGCTCCCAAGGGAGGCTTTGCTCCTGCAGCCAGTTCAATCCAGTCACCCCTTGGCCTCCTGGGAGTTTGCACCTGACTAGGCTACCAGCAGGCGGTTGCACCTTCCCCCACCCTTCCTGGTGAGGATGATAAGGAGGCAATAAATATGACTTCCCAATTGCTTGCATAGGTGAGGCAGGAGGTGGGAGGGGGGCAGCTGAACCCCTAGGTATTGGGGAGAGCTGAAGGGGGCATTCCTAGCTCTAATCAGGCCCATAGGATGTGCTCTCAGCTCTAAGGTATATGGAGTTTTAATTTCTGGGGCTATGAAGAGTTAGATGTGGTGACATCAGACAATAGGGTGTCCTCTGAAAGGTGAGCAATATGAACAATATGAATGTCAGGGTCCCAATATGAATGGGGAGATGGTAGAGATGGACCCAAGTTTGACGTCTAGGATAAGGAGTGCTTTGTTTGGGGTGGAAGTCCCTGATCTCTCTTCTCTCTGGAGGCTGAGTCTCTCTTTTCCCATCAAGGCAGGCCAAGGGAGATGTAGCTTGGGAAATGGGCGGTGAGCTTGAGGACTGGCTGGTCGGAGGGTACCCTGGCCTGCAGACGCTGGCGTTGTAGGGGCAGAGGCTCTAGCTCAGGCACCTCCGTGGGGACCTGGGTGCTGGACCGAGGGCAGGTCGGGCAGGCCTGGGCCCCAGAGGGAAGGGCGCTCCTGGGAAGCAGCAGGCCCGGCTCGGCTCCGGCGGGGTGTCTTTGTGTCTGAGTGCCGAGCATTAGAGCTCGCACTAATCTGATCCAGCAGCTGTGATTGGAGGCCGCCTGCCCCCGGGGCCGGCGTTGCCAAGACAACCGGGCCCCAGGAGAAGCCGTCAGCGGCCGCGTCTTTTGTTCGGGCCTAAATCGGCGTTGGCATGTGAAACCGGCCCGGGGAGGCCAGGGGGAGCCGGAGAATAGGCTGCCAGGGAGCGAGGGGGACAGCCGGGAATGCCAAGGGCCCCGCGGCAGGGGGCCCCCCGCCCGGATCGAGGGGCCGCCGCCGAGGGGGGAACAATGGTCAGCCGCCATGGCTGCCACTCAGGCTTATCAGCCTCCGAACTTGGCGGCTCCCACTGGTCAGCAGGCCTCGACAGCCTCCCCTCCCCCCTGCCGCACCCCCACCCCACCACCCCCCCCCCCGCCCAATCCCCCTGCCCTTGGGTTCCCATGGAGACCAAAGCCTATTAAGGACACTGGCCCTGGAGCCTCCCCTCCCCTCAGCTGGCCCCGGGAGGGGACACCAATGGGGGTACCCTGGACCCCCACCCATTTTCTTTTGCCCCCTGTCCTGGCCTCAACCCCTCTGTCCTCTTAGGGGTCCATGCAGCCAAAGCCCAGGGGCTTGATGGGTGGAGGAAGCCAGAAATGGTGGAGTTGCAAGGTTGGGTTGAGGAAGGCCGGAAGGCTGTGGATTTGGGATGAATCAGTTTGTGGGTCAGGCAGGAACCCAGAGCTATAGGATTAGCAAGAAGGATGTGGCTGATTCTTCCCTTCATTCATTCATTCGAAAATAATAACAGCACAAGTCAAGGTGCCCGGTAGAATGGTTGTCATGATCCTAACTGACACAGATGCTGTTCTTGCAGAACCTTCAAGCCAGTAGCGTTAGGCTGCTCTCTCTCTAGCCTTGCCACTCTCCATCATGTGACTGTGGCAAGTCTCTCTGTGATAAAGATAATAGCTATTATTTATTAAGCACTTACTGTATCCTAGGTCATGTGAGTTGACAGTGTTACATGAATGATCTCATTTAATTCCTTGCTGTGAAATAGACAGTTGCTCCCATTTCACAGGAACCAAGTCATAGAGACATAAAGCCACTTACCCAAGATTAACCACCAGCGAATGCAGGATCCAGGGTTTCAACTTGAGGCTGTCTTTCTCAAAGCTTGCTCTTTGATCACGACCATTCTTTCTGGGTTTCTGTTTTCCATTGGTTAAGGGAGGAGTGAGGAAGATGTGCAGGAGCCGAAGTATCTTTCCAGTCTAGATAGTCCAGATGATTTGAGATTGGGGTTCAGGGTGGGTCGCTATGGGGACTACAGGGACCCCAGGACAGGAAGCTCCTTGGGGGGAGAGATGTCATTTCCCTTGGACATTCTTCAGGGAACTGGCTCCCTCCACCTTGGCAGGGTCCTGGTTTTCCCAAGGGGGGTTCAGGTATAGCTTGATGGTTAAGGAGGGTTGAAGACCACCCTAGTTAAGGAGCTGCTCTTTTCACTTTAATGAGGCAGAGGAGGCCCTTTATAAGGCAAACAGAGGGAAGGAAAGTGGGGAAGAATCTGTGCCCTGTGGCCTCAGAGAAGTTTTTCTTTATCCTTTGGATGCCTGACTATTTGGGTGAGGGGGAGAGTCAGGAGGAGTGATTGGGGTATATATTGGAGGCAGACCTTGATTTATACCAAGGTCAATAAGACCTTAGCTAAAAGAGCAAGGAAGAAGCACCAGATACACGTAGAGGGAAGAAGGTGGGGTCGGAAGAGAAGCTAAGGCCTTGGCTGTCATGTATCTAAGGGGATGTCTTTAGGGAGCAACAAGAAGAGGAGACCAGGGTCCAGGAGAAGGTGGGCAATGTAGACACTCCCCTTTCCTCGGTTCCTTTCTCCTCCCCCAGCCAGTGGGAGGCAAGCAGCCCAGGCATTGAACTCTAATTACAGCCTCTAGCAAAAGGAAACCTCAATTAGAGGAAAAGATCTCTACCAGGAGAGGGGAGTCCAGTCTGGCTGCTGTCTGCCTGGCCTTTTGCAAAAAGGGAAGAGGCTTTTGCTTTCCCATCTCATAATCTTCCTCCCATATTTCCTTCCCTAGTGCCTACCTTGTGCCTTCTCCTCCCCTGCTTGGTCTTACTGTGTGATCTTGGGCAGGTGACTTCACCTCTCTGAACCCATTTCCTTATGGGGAGCTTACCATGCAGGGAATGTTGGGAGGATGATGGGGCAAACTACCAGGCATATATTTGGCATATTTGGAGCCTAATAAACACAGGCTGGTCCTTTGAGAATCTGGTAGTTGAATAGGGGACGCTGGGGGGTCCACTGGGGTTGCACATGGGGAGTTGTCCCCTGCATAGGGAGCAGGTTCAGGATAAAGCCTGGAGTGGACAAGCGGAGAGAGTGGGTTGTGGGATTCCCTGTTCCTGGGTTGCAGTGGATCTCCTGGTGTCTGGAGGGTCTTCCATGGCAGGCTCTCTTTCAGGTGGACGATGCCATGCTGATGTTTGACAAAACCACCAACCGGCACCGAGGTGAGTGTGGACCCCTCCCCCTTCCCAGTGGGCCCTGTGGTCAGCTAAGGGGCTGCAGGTCACAGCTGCCCTTTCATCTCCCCTCCTGACATCCTATCACTGAGGATCACCATCCTCTCCCCGGCCGGGCCTTACAGAAGGCTTTTGTCTTGCCGTTTCCTGTGCTAGAAACTTGCCCAATTGCAGACACCCGAGAGGAGCAGAGAAATAACCCCCAGTACAACCCCACCACCAACTGAGCCTTCCACGCCTGCCCTGGCCTGGTGTCTGTCTTTGCTGGGGCTTACCTTGTCCCTAGTAACTAGAGCTGAGGCCAGGCCACTGCAGGGTCAGGCTGACTCTGCAGCCCCAGGCAGACTGCTCCTGCCCAGCCCCCACCCTCCACCCCCTTGCCCCTGAACCTGTGCGCATCTGGGCCACCCTGTGTGCACTGCCTGGTTGTTTTTTTCTCAAGGGCCTTTCCTTCTGAGAAATCACTTCCCAGTCCCTGAGGCACACTCCGAAGGAGTCAGGGTTATTTCTCCAGTTGCCTCAGGGCTTTGGGTCTTTTAGTCTGTTTTAGGAATGGGGTATGTGTTCTGTGTGTGTGTATCTGTACATGTGAGTTTGTCTGTGTCTGAATATTTGTGCGTATCTGGTATGTCAGGGTAACTACATGTGTAGAGCACCAGTGAGTGTCTGTGTGATATGCTAGTACGTAGGTACACATATGGTGTGTTTTTGTGTGTGCCTACACGTCACGAGTGTGTGTGTGTGTCTTGTGTACATTTCTATGTTTGCATATGTGTATCTTTGTATACATTTCAATGAGCCTTTGTGTGTGCTCTTTCTTCTCTCTTTGGAAAACATCTGGGGATGAGGAAAACCATGTTGAATATATTCTCATGGCAGCTCTTGCTACTTTCTAACTTGTGGTGTGACCTTGGGCCAGTTACTTCACTTCGCTGAGCTTATTTTTCTCATCTGTAATTTGGGACTTGAAACTTGTCTCAGTATGGAAGTTGAGAGGGTCCTAGATGCTGAGCAGAGGCTTTCATTGACTCTCAGCCACTTCCCAGAGAGAAAGGGGTGGGGATATTGGTATAACCTGGGGTTGGGTTTTGATCACATCACAATCTATTCTGGCTCTTATCCTGCCTTTGCCCCTTGTCCAACCTCTAGGGTTTGGATTTGTCACATTTGAAAGTGAAGACATCGTGGAGAAAGTGTGTGAAATCCACTTTCATGAAATCAACAACAAAATGGTGAGCTGGGATTGGATGGAGTAGAGGTTGGGGAAAGACTGAGGCCCCAGACAGAGCCAGCCAGGGAAGCGTGGAGATTCTGGAGGTCAGCAGAGGGACCTCACAGTAAGCAGAAGCAGACCCTGTTCTCCCACCCCCTGAAAATCTAGACTGAGAGGCTGTGTTACATGGCAGTTGATAGAGCACGTGACTTCTCCTTAATGAATCTCAGTTTCTGCATCTGTAAGATGGGAGTGGCAGCTTAGCACCTCCATGGTAGAGTTGGTGTAAGCATTGAATGAACTTTTTTTTTTTTTTTTTGCAATTTTTGGCCAGGGCTGGGTTTGAACCCACCACGTCTGGCATATGGAGCCAGGGCTCTACTCCTTTGAGCCATAGGCGCCACCCTCAATGAACTGTTTGTATGCAAAATCCCTTTACACAGTTTCTAGAACATCGTGAACACTTTATGATGGTAACTATGAAATTAATAATAAAGAGACTTGCCAGGGAACAGGAGGGATAGTGACCCTAGGAAGGATTGACCACTAGATCTCATTGCAGGTGGAATGTAAGAAAGCGCAGCCAAAGGAGGTGATGTCGCCCACGGGCTCAGCCCGAGGGAGGTCTCGAGTCATGCCCTACGGAATGGACGCCTTCATGCTGGGCATCGGCATGCTGGGTATGTGCTAGGCTTGCACCTGCAGTGTCTTTCTGCCCAGAACTGCTCCCAATACTAGCAGGGGCTGTGTGGGTGTTTCTTCTCCCTCTGTGGTCTGTCCTGTCTGAGTCACTGGGCTGGAGTAGGGTCTGAGGAGCTGTCAGGTCTGGCAGTCCTACCCAAGGTGGGCTGATTTGGTTGGTGTGTGCTGCCCTCTTGTGGTAACCAGAGGAATGGTCCTACTGTTCTTTAACTGGCCCTTTGTCAGTCTGTCCCACCGCCATTCATTCATGCATCCAATAGTTATTGAGCAACTGTATATGCCAGGCACTATGCCAGGAATTACAATAATTTTCCTTGGAACCTTATGGTCTGGCAGGGAAGACTAATGAGTAAGAAGATAAATTAAAAAAAAAAGATAAATAGACTTTAGAAGTGTAGGGTACCAAGGGAACATGGTCATGGGGAACTTGACCAAGACTTGGAGAAGCTGGAAAAGAAGTAATATTTAAGTTGAATGTGTAGGTCGAGTAGGAGCCAGTTATGGCAGGGCTGGAGAAAAGGAAAGGGAAAAAATGTTCCAGGCAGAGGGAATAGCATTTGCAAAGGCCCGAAGGCCTTTGGAAAGGCAAAAAGAAGGCTGCCTCTTCAGCTTGGCGCCTGTGGCTCAACAGGCTAAGGCGCCAGCCATGTACACCTGAGCTGGCGGGTTCGAATCCAGCCCAGGCCCGCCAAACAACAATAACGGCTGCAACCAAAAAATGGCCAGGCGTTGTGGCGGGCGCCTGTAGTCCCAGCTACTTGGGAGGCAGAAGCAAGAGACTCGCTTGGGCCCAGGAATTGGAGGTTGCTGTGAGCTGTGATGCCATGGCACTCTACCCAGGGTGACAGCTTGAGGCTCTGTCTCAAAAAAAAAAAAAAAAGGCTGCCTCTTCTTACTCATTCAACTCATATTTACTGAGGAGCTTCTAGGAGGCAGGGTGTCCCCTTCAAATGGGAGACAGAGTAAATGGGTACTGTCACCACACTCATTGGAGGCTGTGGGAGGCCCTAAACCTGCCTGGAGGTTGGGGAGACTTGCTGGAGATGGGCCTTGGAAGTTGAGCAGTAGTCAGCTGTGCTTTGGGTCCAAGACTGAGCATGGCCCTCAGAAAGCTCCCAGTCTCCCTGGAGGGATCAGATGTGTACACACAGAGAACAGTATAAGGAGGTTTTTGGGCTTTTTTTGAGATAGAATCTCAAGCTCTTGCCCTGGGTAGAGTGCCGTGGCATCATAGCTCACAGCAACCTCCAACTCTTAGGCTTAAGTGATCCTCTTGCCTCAGTTTTTCTGTTTTTAGAGACAGGATCTCGCTTTTTCTTAGGCTGGTTTTGAACTTGTGAGCTCAAGCAGTCCACCCACCTTGGCCTCTTAGAGTGCTAGGATTATGGGTGAACCACCATGCCTGGCCAGTACAATGAGGTTTTTATGCCAGGCACCAGGAGTTACTCTGGGAATTCAGAGAAGGGGCATCATGTGGGCTAGAGGGCCAGAACTGGGATCACAGAAGAGGTGGGCAAAGGGAGCCCCCTCCAAATGGGGCATAATCTTTCTTGAAGTTTTTTTCTTTAACTTTTTATTTGGAAATAATTCCAATCTTTCAGACAAATTGTAAAAATAAAATAGTACAAAGAACATCATACGCCCTTTTATCGTGTTCGCCTGTTGTTAACATTTTACCCCCATTTACTTTAATATTTTTATGCTTTCTAGGCGTATGTTTGTATGTGTGTATACATGTATGTATGTACACATATATATGTGTGATTTTTTCCTGAATCATTTGAGGGCTAATTACATACATTGTGGCCTTTTACTCTTAAATACTTCAATGTGTATTTCTTTTTTTTGAGACAAAGTCTCACTATGTTGCCCTCAGTAGAGCACTGTGACGTCACAGCTCACAGCAACCTCAAACTCTTGGGCTTAAGCAATTCTCTTGCTTCAGCCTCCCAAGTAGCTGGGACTACAGTGCCCACCACAATGCCTGGCTATTTTTTTTGTTTTCCTAGAGACATAGGCTCACTTTATTGCCCTGGGTAGAGTGCTGTGGCGTCACAGCTCACAGCAACCTCCAGTTCTTGGGCTTAGGCAATTCTCTTGCCTCAGCCTCTCAAGTAGCTGGGACTACAGGTGCCCACCACAATACCTGGCTATTATTTGTTAGAGTTTGGCCAGGTCTGGGTTTGGGTTCAAACCCACCACCCTTGGTATATAGGGCCAGTGCCCTACTCACTGAGCCACAGGCGCTGCCCCAGTGTGTATTTCTTTCTTTTTTTTTTTCCCTGCAGTTTCTGGCCAGGGCTGGGTTTGAACCTGCCACCTCCAGCATATGGGGCCAGCGCCCGACTCCTTTGAGCCACAGGCGCCCCCCAAATAGCAGGTTTTCGTAGCTTTGTTTTTGGCTGGGGCCGGGTTTAAACCTGCCACCTTTGGTATATGGGGCCGGTGCCCTACTCTTTTGAGCCACAGGTGCTGCCCCCAGTGTATATTTCTTAAGATTAGTGATATTTATTCTTTCACATAACCACAATGTTACACAAATTGATAATGATACAATATTTTTGTCGATTCTTTTCTATTTTCCAATGTCATCAATTGATCTAGTAATGTTTTTCTCTTTTTTTTGTTTTTTGAGACAGAGTCTCAAGCTGTCACGCTGGGTAGAGTGCTGTGGTGTCATAGCTCACAGCAACCTCAAAATCCTGGCCTTAGGGTGGTGCCTGTGTCTCAGTGGGTAGGGCGCCAGCCCCGTATACCGAGGGTGGCGGGTTCTAACCCAGCCTTGGCCAAATTGCAACAAAAAATAGCTGGGCATTATGGCGGGTGCCTGTAGTCCCAGCTACTGGGGAGGCTGAGGCAAGAGAATCGCCTAAGCCCAGGATTTGGAGGTTGCTGTGAGCTGTGATGCCATGGCACTCTTCTGAGGGTGACAAAGTGACTCTGTCTAAAAAAAAATCCTGGGCTTAGGCAATCTTGCCTCAGCCTCCCATGTAGCTGGGACTACAGGCGCCTGCCACAATGCCCAGTTGCTTTTTTTCTATTGCAGTTGTCACTGTTGTTTTAGCAGGCCCGGGCTGGGTTCAAACCTGCCAGCCTTGCTATACGTGGCCGGTGCCATACCCACTGAGCTATGAGCACCACCTAGTAATGTTCTTTATAGCATATTTTTGCCCTCCTGAACAAGATCCAGGCTAGAATCAGGGATTGCATTTAGTTGTACTGTTTCTTTTGCCTCCTTTGATCATTCAGAAAGGTTTTTTTTAAGGTGATTCATGAGCTAGTTCTACCCCCATTTAAAGGATAAAAGAAAGAAAGAAAGAATTCCTGTAACTAGTAGTGGAATTAGTGGTTAAAGGCTTGGAGCCAGTCAGATCTGTATTTGAATCTCAGTTGCACTGTTATTACTAACTACGTGATTTTTTTCTTCAGGAAGGCAGAAAATCAATCCTTAAATCACAAGATCAGTTCAGATAATGATCATCAGTGTTAAGAAAGGGAACAACCGGGCGGCGCCTGTGGCTCAGTGAGTAGATTTGAACCCACCACCCTCATATAACAAGGATGGTGGGTTCAAACAGGGCTCTGGCCAAACTGCAACAAAAAATAGCCGGGCGTTGTGGCGGGCACCTGTAGTCCCAGCTACTCGGGAGGCTGAGGCAAGAGAATCGCCTAAGCCCAGGAGTTGGAGGTTGCTGTGAGCTGTGATGCCACGGCACTCTACCGAGGGGGATAAAGTAAGACCCTGTCTCTAAAAAAAAAAAAAAGAAAGGGAAAAACCAGGATGACATGATAGAGATCGTAACTGATGGGAAGTCAGACTCCCATGGGAAGATATCTTGGAGTCTTGCACAATGAGAGGGATTCAGGTGTGCATTAATTTGGAAAAGTGTGTTCTAGGCAGTGGCAATCACATGTGTAGAGTCTGTTAGGTGGGAATGAGCTTGGCAAAGCTGAGAAACATCAGGAAGTCAACGTGGCTGGAGTAGAGGGAGAGAGGGTCAGAGTGCAGGAGTTGAGGACAGGAGTGAGCAGGAGCCAGAGCACAGAGGGCTTTGGTAAGGGGTTTGGATTATTTACAGCCAATAAGCATCACTTATTTATAGTGTCAGTAAAATGGGGCTCCTAAAAATACCCACCTCTTAGGGTACTTGTGAGGTTTAATGAGATAATAAAGTGTGCAATGTGCCCAGCATGAGTCTTGGTATGCAAAATGTATTTTGAAGGTACTACTGTTATTCATGATAGGAGATGGTGCAGGGAAAATGAGTGGCTCAGGTCTTTCCCCACTGAGCAGGGTCTGAGCTGTGGGTGGAGCATCTGACAATGCTCCCTTACCCTATCAGGCTATCCGGGTTTCCAAGCCACGACCTACGCCAGCCGGAGTTATACAGGCCTCGCACCTGGCTATACCTACCAGTTTCCAGGTAAGTCGTGTTTGGTATCCCTCTACTGTCAGCATGTCCCCAGTTCCTGGGCAGTCTGATTCTTTGGGGTGGTATCTGGGGGTGCATGGCTGGGAGTCTGCCTGCTGGAGGCTTGGAAGGAAGGGCATGTTTGAGGAAGGAGGGCCTCTCCCCACCCATTCCCTCCTCAACCCCTCCCCAGAAGATGGGGGTAGGAGCTCCCAGTATGGCCCTGCATGGCACCATTCTCTCCCAGGCTGTTCTCTTTCTGCCTTTCTTTCCACCCCACCCATCTCCAGGGTTGCTACTTCCACCAAAGAGGGCCCTGGGCTTGTGGTGGGGGCCTCCCTGAAGGCCAATGTTGGTGTGTCTTCCTGGACACACTTATAATGACCAGGAAGACACACTTATAATGACCAGGTGCTATTCTGAGCTCTTTCCAGGCTGGACGAGGTGCTTGTACTGAGACCCTAAATACTGAAAAACAATGTAAAAGCATTATGATCACCACCTTCATTTGTAATTCAACTGAAAAGTAACATTAGACCTTAAAATAAGTTTTAGGAAGCCCAGCGAAGTTCTGGACTTTCTCATGATGAGTATTCAATGTTATTTTCTTGTTTTTATTTTCGTTTATTTATTTTATTTATTTATTTATTTATTTTTTGAAGCAGAGTCTCACTCTGTTGCCACGGGTAGAGCGCTGTGGAGTCACAGCTCACAGCAACCTCAAACTCTCATGCTCAAGAGATTCTCTTGCCTCAGCCTCCTGAGTAGCTGAGACTACAGGCGCCCACCCCAACACCCAGCTAATTTTTCTATAGAGATGGGGCCTCACTCTTGCTCAGGGTGGTCTCAAACTCCTGAGCTCAAAAAATCCACCTGCCCCAGCCTCCCAGAGTGCTATTATTATAGGCACGAACCACCATGCCCAGCCTTAATGTTGTTTTCTTTGAAATATCAACTCCCAACTTTTTGTGAGGCCTTTAATGTATTTATTTGTGGTCTTATTTATGTGGAGGGTCTATAAACACTTGCATCTTCTGTCCCTGGGGCGTTTAACTTGGGATCCTTCATATACATTACGTTATTTAATCCCCCAATAATCTCATGGGGGAGGGATGTTTATCTCCCATCTTGTACATGTAGATGAGGAAACAGGCTCATGAGTTGCTAAGATGACTCAAATAGGAAGTGGCAGAGTTGGGACCTGAACCCAAGCCTGACCTATTCTCGGGCCATTGGTTTTCATTAGGCAGCTTCCTCATCAAAAAAAACAAAGAAGGGGAGGATTCTGGGAGAGGTTTTGGTGGAATCCCAAGCCTTTAAGAAACACCGAGAATTGTACCTTTAATACTGCCCCCATGGTATAGGTGGCAACTCTTCTCTCTCTCTATCTTCTTCCCTTCCCCTGCCTACTGAGAACCATGCTCTTCCCATCCCCAGCTCTTGGGTCCTGTGCATGGCCTATCCCCTCACCCAGTGTCCCTGTGGGTGCATTTGTCCTCCTTGGGCCATGTCTGAGGGGCCTCCTTTGCTTATTCTTAAGCTGTTTTACGTTTCATTTTAGAATTCCGTGTAGAGCGGACCCCTCTCCCGAGCGCCCCAGTCCTTCCCGAGCTTACAGGTCAGTTGCTCGGATTTCATATACCTCATAGGCCACACAGGAGACTAAGGGGCCCAGGGACCTTCAGGGGGAAAGCTAGCTGGGTCCCTTTTCTCCTGCCCATCAGCCCTGTGTGTGGGGGCACAGCAGACTGTGCCTGGGCACTGGCCAGTCTGGGTAGTTACATGGCCTTTAAGGGTGGGGCATAGGGCCAAGGCAAACAGATGGAGGCAAAGTCACTCATTCAATCCATTTGGCAAATATTTATCTAGCACCTCGTGTGTGCCAGGCACCATGAGGTTTTGGGATCCAGTGGTGAACAAACCAGGGTCTCAAACTCATTGCAAAGTGTGCCGGGTGGGGACTTATGCAGACCAGAGCCGGCATGCCTATACTCCATGCCAGCCGGCTCCTGCCGGGAAGAGATGCACATTCGGTACTCTCAGCTCTCATTTTTCCAGAGAAGCCAGAAACCCAGCTTTGCCTCCTAGGAAATTTTCAATTATTTTGAAATATCAGCAAAAAATTCCAAATTTTTCAAACCCTGTGGGCCAAATGAAACATATCCCAAAGCTTTATTCAGTCCTGGGGCTGCCCATTGGCAATTTCTGGGCAAGTGGGATGAAGATGCTTGGTCAGTGGGGCTGTTTCTCTGGTGGCTTCACTTGAGCCAGTGGGCTCAGCTACAGAGCTGGCCCTGAGCCCATGGGGCCATGAGCACATGGGGTGGGCTGCAAGGGGTTTCTCTGTCCAACCTGCTTCCCTCTCATCCTACCCCCAGACTCTCCCCCAACCTGGCCGTGTGTGAAGGATGTGAGCATGGACGCTGCTTTAGATGAGATCTAAACCCTGGGTGCTCAGGGTTCTCCCAAAGTGAGGGGATGGGAAGATAAATGAAGTGAAGGAAGAGAACCCTGGAGATGGAGGTGATAGAGGCTATTCCCTGAGTGGATGAAGAGTTTGACCAGCAGTTGCAGGGGTAGGGGACTACCAGGGGGTCCTTGTTCCTCATTTAAGAACTACGTGTTGAGGACCTACTGTGCATGGGACACTGTGCCAGGCCCTGGGGGCAGAGCAGGGACAAGACAGAGGCAGGCCTTGCTCCCAAGAGGTTGCTGTCTATAGAGGGAAAAAAATACTTCTAATCAAATAAGTAATCTCTTTATAGTGTGGTGCACAAGGCACTTGTTGGGGTTGGCTCCCTGACTTTGCTCTATGGAAATGCTTCAGTGGACCAAAAACAAGACCTCAAAACCCATCCTTGCCTTTAAAAATCTTGGGGGGGGTGGCACCTGTGGCTCAGTGAGTAGGGTGCTGGTGCCATATAACAAGGGTTGCAGGTTCGAACCTGGCCCCGGCCAAACTGCAAACAAACAAACAAACAAAAAATAGCCAGGTGTTGTGGCGGGCGCCTGTAGTCCCAGCTACTCAGGAGGCTGAGGGAAGAGAATCGCCTAAGTCCAAGAGCTGGAGGTTGCTGTGAGCTGTGATGCTACGGCACTCTACCGAGGGCAACAGACTGAGACTCTGTCTTTATACAAAAAAATACAAAACAGAAGACAAATCTTGGGGGGAAGGAAAACTTGAGGGAAGAAATGCTCCCTTAATATATATCTTGGCAGGTGGGGGAGTGAGTTCAAGGCTCAGGAATTCTTGGATGTCTGGGGCCTGAACTTTTCTCTTGCCTTGAAGAAAAGGGGATGTGGGTGTTTCTTTCATGCATTTCAATAAATATTATGTCAGATGCCATTCCAGGCACTGGGGATATAACAGTGAGTGAGACAGACAAGGTCCCTGCCTTCCTGAAGCTGATATTCTAGAGGAGGGTGATAGTAACAAGTAAATAAGATATTTTTAGAGGGTGAGAAATTCCATCAGGAATACAAAGCAGAGAGGTGTGCTAAGGCATTAGGGTTGGGGGCAAGGGGTTGCTGTAGTAAGGATAGTCAGGGAGGGCTTCTTGAAGGAAGCCCCTATATCTTCAGTGAGAAGACTCCAATTGTGTGGCTATCTTAGGAAAGACTCCTCAGAGTACAGGAGTTCTCCAGCTCAGAGGCCTTGCCAGGGATATCCAGAGGCCTTGCCTGGGGTCCCTAGCTCTAGGTCTTGTTCCAATTCAAGGCCAGGGTCACCACCATAACCTAAAGGGGCACCTCTTGGGATGGGAGACCTTCACTCCTTACCAGTGCTGCAAAGGCCACAGCTGAGCCATAGGGGGTGCTCACTTCTAAGCCCCAGGAGCTCCAGACTCAAGCCCCAGCCTCCTTTTAGCCCCCCACCCCACCCAGTTATTTAAGCAGAGGTCCCTTCTACTCCTTCAGTGAAACAAATACCTGCTGTGTACAAGGTGAGGTGCTGGGCATTGTGGAAGAGAGGGCAGACAACAAGCAAGGGGATAGCAAGATTCCTGTGTATGGGGAGGACATGACAGAAAGAGGCCAAGGGAACTTGGGGTAGGGAGTGGTTGCTTCTGGCAAGGTGCCTGGGAAGGCCCTGAGGGGTGCTTTTGGGAAAAGGGGGTGAGGCAATCAGTGCCTCAGCATGACCCCTGCAGGGAGCTCTAGTACCTGAATTGTACCTCACCTCGAGGCAGTAGGCCTGGCTTGCTGTCCCTGTGTCAGTCACCAGCCACAGTCTTCTGGGGCTGGGAACAGGGGCATCACCTCCTGAGCACCTCTGGGCTTGGTGACCCCTGTTCTGCTAAAGGTACTCTGGAAAAGGGGGCAGCTTCTAGTAACACACATAGCAGCTTGGGTTAGGTGCCCTGCCTCCACCCCCTGTGAGTTTTGGGTTATCCAAATGTGTCCCTTGAGTCCAGGGAAGTAGCTGAGGCTGAGCTGCTTATGTTCTCTTCTACCTTTTCCCATCCATTGCACGAGTCAGGACACAATGGTAGCCCAAGGCAGCCCTTTCTGCCTGGACCCTGAGGCTGCACTGACCCCTCTGAGGCTGAACTGACCTCTCTGAGGCAGGGTCCAGCTGAAGAGGCTCTGCCTAGACTAAGGTAGAGGCCTCCTCACCCACCTCTGCCCCACTTCACCACACTGACGTGCCTATATATTTTCTTTCAGCCATTCCTCTCACGGCTTATGGACCAATGGCAGCGGCGGCAGCAGCAGCAGCTGTGGTTCGAGGGACAGGTGAGGCTTCTAGGGTGCAGGAAGCGAGGCAAGGGAGTGTAGGGAGCAGAGAAGTCCAGAGGGGAAGGGAGGTGGCCACCACCACCCCTTTGCAGTAGGACTCCTTTACTCATTCACTCAACAAGTATTGACTGATCCCCTACTGTGTGAGGGCTTTGAGCTGGCACTGGGTGGCCAGCCAGGAAGGAGACTGGCAGGCTCTCTGTCTCCCAGAGCCTACAGGCTTGTGGGGGCTTCAGGTACTAAAAAAAGCAATAATACTGATGGCTGACACTCCTCTGCTACAGGGCGTCAACTCCAGAGAAGCTCAGCTGGGGCCTTTGGGGCAGGCCAGAGAAGGCAGAGAAGAGGAAAGTTTTTATGGCTGAGGGATCATTGTGTGCAAAGGCTTGGAGGCCAGTGAGCATAGGGAAAGTGCCAAGTGGGGTGCGGGGAGGAGGGGGAGGAGGACAGGTATTGGAAAGACTGGATATTTTCAAGCCACAGTAGTACTAAGTGGTCAGACAAGAAATGATGGCAGTCCGGGCTAGGATGGCAGAGTGGATGGACTTGGAGAGAGATCCAGGAGCTGCCCACCCCAGGACCTGCTGGGATGTGGGGGGTCAAGGTCAGGGTGAGAAGAACAGGTTTGGGGGAAGGTGCCATGGGGCAGCAGTGGGCACCGGGGCTTTCACCTTCTTCTTTCTGGGTTGCCAGGCTCTCACCCCTGGACGATGGCTCCCCCTCCAGGTTCGACTCCCAGCCGCACAGGGGGCTTCCTGGGGACCACCAGCCCTGGCCCCATGGCCGAGCTCTATGGGGCGGCTAACCAGGACTCAGGGGTCAGCAGTTACATCAGCGCCGCCAGCCCTGCCCCCAGCACCGGCTTCGGCCACAGTCTTGGGGTGAGTGGCTAGGCTTGGTGGCCTCCATTTCACACCCCACCTCACACCCCCACCTTGGAAGACCCCAACATTGGGAGAGCGAAAGGTCTTGGATGTCTTCAGGGGCAAAAAGAGGGTGAGGGAAGATGGATAGATAAAAAAAGAGACTCTAGAGGGAACATTGAGGGTTATCATTCATTCAGTGGGCACCTAGTCATCACCCTCTGTACGCTAGGCACTAATGGGCTCTAGGGTTGTGCAAATGAGACACACACCATCTGTGCCTACATGGGGGTTAGATTCCAGCTTGAGTAAGGGCTATGTGCAGATTCCCAGGCTCTACCATAGAGAATCTTCTAGCAGTGGGGACAATTTGGACAGGTAGAGAGGGGTCTGTGCCTCACTTGAGTTTCCTGTGCAGAGAGAAGGAGCCCCTGGTTTTTCTCTACTTCCCCCAGGAATCTAGGAGTCAAATTCCTTTCTTTTCAGGGACCCTTGATTGCCACAGCCTTCACCAATGGGTACCACTGAAGCAGGGGACAGTGGCAGGAGGTGAGGAGGTGAGGAGAGGTGGGAGTGGAGGTGGTACTTAGGGAGCTGGTCCGGGACGGTTTGGTCTGGGACACAGACCCCACCCCTGCCCTTGGAAACCCACAGTCCCTGGAGAACACAGACCTTTATACCAGCAGTGGTCAAGAAATTTTAAATTTATTTAAATTTAAATGACCTGCTACATTTAAAAATATAAATTAAAACAGCAGTAAGGCATCACATTCCACCTATCAGGTTGGCAAAGATGTTTTAAGATTGGTAATGCCGGCTCGGCGCCTGTGGCTCAACTGGCTAAGGCGCCAGCCACGTACACCTGAGCTGGCGGGTTCGAATCCAGCCCGGGCCCGCCAAACAACAACGACGGCTGCAACCAAAAAATGGCCGGGCGTTGTGGCGGGCGCCTGTAGTCCCAGCTACTTGGGAGGCGGAGGCAGGAGACTCGCTTGAGCCCAGGAGTTGGAGGTTGCTGTGAGCTGTGATGCCACAGCACTCTATCCAGG